>JAUZSZ010000125.1:15726413-15739919 GCA_034780575.1 Labeobarbus marequensis
TCTGCTGCTGTTCCAGTGACAAAATGATTTCTGGATCCTGTGGTGGTGATCTCAATTCCCTATGTGAAAGAAATAATATGCATATCAAGCCAAGAATATTTTAAACCTCAGCTAAACTAGAATTCAATGGATTCGATATTGGCTCCTGTATGCGAGTTGGTGGGTAATTGGTCTATGAACCCTGCTAGTTTGCTTTAATATTCAGCCCTCCTGCCAGCATTATGGAAAGAAATTCAAAAGGAGAACTGAGGGTGCATGTTCAACCGCCACTGGTCAATGAATCGACTGCAGTATCAGATGTCAGCCCAATTTGGATCTAAATAATATTGATTGTGCTGAAAATGTGCTGTAAGTACAAAGACCTCCTGCTTAAGAGACAATGAACCAGTATTTTCCAACCTCAGGCTAACTGAATCCATTAGTATCTGTCAGATCAATAACAATCCATCATGTCCAAATATTATATTCTCTGAAGCTTGTTTTCTCCAAAGCACCCCAGCTCATTATCTCAAAATATGGACCTAATGAGTTGTCCCACAACCTCTCTCCAGAAAACAGAAGAGGCAGGTCTCACTTGGCAAGAATTACAAGTATTTTTTTATATTTTGACAGACATTCCTTTGTCAATAAACTACAGTGCTCTGAACAGTGTGAAACTCTGTTATTGGACTTCCTTGTATGGTCTGTGGATGACTGCCAATGTAATCAATTATGATACATTGTGTGTTTTGGTTCTGATTTGGGTCTGAAGACACAAAATAGAAAGGGCCCAAATTTACTTCAAATATGTCAAAAAGACTATGTGAGCTGACTGTTCTTATACAAACCAGGGCAAATTTAAACCAATCATACAATTTTTAATTGATTATTTTATCAGTCCACAGACACCTTACAGAAGAACTTCTCTTTTGTGGAGCTGCCAAGTGTTTATGTCTAAGGTACAGAAGGAAGAGCTTTACATAATTAAACTCTCTTTAAATAGCTTCACACTTAGCAACATATTAGCTGAATACAATACAAAGTGAAAGGACTGTCTGAGTAGAAATGATTTGAGATGTGTATAAAGAAAGAGATAAAAGAGACAGAGAGGGAGAAAGATGATGTTGAAATTAAGATTTGGTTTTAAACTCCATCTGTACCTCTAAGGATGATTAGTCCTTTAACATTTGCAAAACTATAGTGCAAAACTATAGTGCAAAACCATAGTTTAACAGCAGCAAAGTATCCAAATCAACATTGAATACTGAAAATTACTTGAACCTTAGACATTGTAAAATGATTTTTCAAAGTTAAAAATTAAACAAGATCACTGGAGTCTGTTTTGCAAGAAAATAATATTTCAGTCCTTCTACTTCAAAGTTTCATGTTTAATTCAATGTGTTACTTGCCTTTTCCTTGTAATTAATTGTGAAATTTCTGACTGAAAATTGTTCAAAGACAGTTTTGTCTGTGTGCTGCTGAAAGCCACAGAAAAATAGGAAACACAACTGGACAACAAGGAAAGAGGATGAAATAAAAAAGAATGAATTTCTGTAAAGAAGCCATGTTATAAATGCATTACCACTTGATCTCCTGGTGAGGCTGGGACCAGGTCAATACTCTCCAGCTGTGCAGTATGGGTAAGAAGAGGCAATGGAGTAATGGTCAAAATCTCATCACACACTGCTACCAACTGACGACACTAGAGAGAGACAGAAAGAACAATAAAAAGATTGGTTATCTCTTCTGAAGTAGTGAATATAATCACATATATTATTGGAATATAAAGGATTATATCGGCTACACTACCATTTAACTGTTTGGTGTCGGCAAGATGTTGTTTGAAAGAAAACTGATTAACAGTAACAGACATTTATAATATTACAAAAGATTTCTATTTTTCTAAAAGCTGAATTTTGTATACATGCAGAAAATCCTGAATAAAATGTAACACCGTTTCCTTGGTGAGCATGTGAGGCTTTTCTCAAAAGCCTTTTAAAAAGTCCCAACTTGACCTCAAACTTCTGAAAGGCTAATGTACGTGTAAATATAATACATTTATATAACATAATATTAATAATATGAATTAATATTGCCCTGGGATAATATGAACATTATCCCAGGGCAATACTTAAAGGCATAGTTCATCCAAAAATGAAAATTCAGTCATTAATTACTCACCTTCATGTCGTTCCAAACAGGTAAGACCTTTGTTCATCTTCAGAACACAAATTAAGATATTTTTGATAAATCCAAGAGCTTTCTGACCATGGTAGTTGCGTTGCTGTCTATGCAGGGTAAGAAATTTTTTATATGAAGTTTAAAGGGGACTGATTTGATCACGAATTCATGTACAGTTTATGAACCTAATCGCCAAATTTTAGGGGGGCTGAGTAGTAATTTTTTAGTCATAAAAATGGCCTAGCGACGCCCATGCTTACAGGTTTGGAATGACATGAGGGTGACTAATTAATGACAGAATTTTCATTTATGGGCAAACTTTGCCTTTAAGTATTGCCCTGGGATAACGTTAAAATACATTGCAGTCCCAATGATCAAAGGATGATCCAGAAAAATTTTAATAAAAAATTCAAATACCACACTTTTAAGATTTAATAAAGTACTGTAACAAAAATATAAGCTTACATTTGCTTACAACCTTATAAGTTTATTACACTAAACTACCTTTGCAAGTGAAAATTACTTTCTGTGGTAACTGACAGCATATCAATTCCAACAGAAAGTACTGTGTGTAATTTCTGTCACTGAAATATATTAATGTATTCATATGGACATAACTGCGATATGCATAATGTTTGAAAATATAATACTATATTATAATATAATACAGTATAATGTAATTCAAAGAATCAAAAGACATATAGAAGCCCCATGGTCTCTTACTATGGAGATGATGTCCTTCTCCTTTTCAAACACAGCGGTTTCCTACAGGGAAGAGAGAGAGAGAAATGAGAAAACTTACTAAAAACGCAAGTGCTTCCACCCACTGAGGAGTCTGATCCAGAATTCAGAGATCTACAAACACACATGTGGGGAGTTCACCTAAACCACTCACTCCAGGGCTGATTCAGCTCCTTCACACCTCTCAATGAAACACTTCCTCAAACAGAGTGACACTACACACCACTAATATACAGCCAGCAACCAGTATAAGACCTAAGAACAAGATTACATACACACAAGCACACTCTCATACTGATGACTGGAACATGTAGATCATAGTCTAATTAAAGGATTAGGGCGGCCGCTGAGGATCAGTGGCAAGAGAAAAAGTGTTTGAACCAGATTTACTGATGAGCCAGATCTTATGTAACATCCCTAAAGATAAACACTGAATCCCAGACCACCAACAGATTCACTTCAGCCAATACACAACTCACTCAGCCATGGAGTTCAGCACAAATAAAACCAAAACAAATAAGGGCTCATATCCAAGCTCAGATCAGTTTGTATTGGCTAAACGGATTCAGAGTTAGCCCATCTGAGGCATGAAAGTATGTACTTACTGGACTCAGGTGTGCGAGAGAGAAGATATGACATGACGTGCAGCTGAAGAATTTTGTGGGAGGTATGTGTGTGACACCGATGGCTCACTTCTCGTTAATTCAAACAGGTGTGTCACTTCCCCTCATGAAATCAACACACACACAAACATTTAGGCTCACAAAGAGTTTTATTTGAATGCATTCATTTCCAGTGGTCCATTAAAACCTAACAGGTTCAGAGCAAAGTAAGAGGTAAACCATCATTATTGTTAGGGCAAGAATCACTATTACTAATTGTCATACTATTGCTTGTCAACTTGAGCTTAACATTTAATTATGTATATTATACAGCATTTTATAAATATGTGTGTGTTACATATTTGACCCTGGACCACAAAACCAGTCATAAGGGTACTTTTTTAAAAACAAAATTTTAGATTTATAAATAGATTTATATCTGAAAGCTGAATAAATAAGATTTCCAGTTTGTTAGGATAGGACAATATTTGGATATGATGCAACTATTTGAAAATCTGGAATCTGAGGTTGTTTTGATATATTTATGGTAGGACATTTACAAAATATTTTCATGGAACATGATCTTTACTTAATATCCTAATGAGTTTTGGCATAAAAGAAAAATCAATAATTTTGACCCCTACAATGTATTGTTGGCTATTGCTACAAACATACCTGTGCAACTTACGACTGGCTTTGCAGTCCAGGGTCACATATATGAAATATGTGATTTTTTTTTTTTTTTGAATAAATATTTAAATATATAAATATATATAAATAAATATATAAATATTTGAATTTAATATTTTTGTATTTTATTATTTGTATTTTATATTTCTTATATATTGTTTTATTTTACTCTTTACTTTACTCTTTACTATATTTTATAACTGTGGTGAGTGAAAATGTGGCCCAACTGGCTAAATAGGAAAATACTACAGTTTGGGGTGGCCTATATTGACATGGGCCAATGAGCAACCACTTTACAATAGGTTAAAAATACTTGTTATGCTAGCATTGTGGTGATAACTTACGCATGGGCAACCACTACTCATTTTCTTTAAAAATGTTGTTTAGAAATAAACTCCTCATTTCTCCTATAAATACACACACAGTTTGGAGTAAAACAATGAGATCTGACAGAGAGTCTGCAATTTAACACAGCAGTGACTGCTGGGATTCCACTTTAAACAAGTGCAATTATCTGCTTTGTTTGAGGTGATTGGATAAGCATATGGTTCCAAGCAGGTGCTTGGAACTAAGATGTGCCGTTGCCAAGGAAACAGATGTAAACGTAAAAATGAATGGAACGTCAGGATGGAATGATGTGGAAGATTAAACAGGACGTTTTCAGGGTAATTTAGTGTAATGTCTATAACTGTATATTCACACCCTGTCAAAGAAAACTGCCAGAGTGTCTTTTTATCAGGTCATTATGGTACAGTTCAAGCAGAGGTCAGTCCTTACTGCTGATTTGAGAGCCATCGCACTGATTTACAACAATAAATCTCATCCTAATCACATCCAGAAAAAGCAAGGCTAATCTGAATCAGAAACTACACACGAAGAGTTTATTTGCAAAAACAGATCATATAACCCAACTGCAGTTTGATTGAGCTGAATTGGAATGCACAATGAAAAAATATGATTTTTGAAAATGAAAAAATGTTATCTGTTTTTGCAAATGAACTCTTCACATATTTTTGCAGGATCAACTGTTATTTTTGTTAGACATGTCTGCTACCATTTTCATATTTGTGTATTTAATAAATTTTTTGAATTCAATTATTCTTTGACCTACAAACAACAGTGTAGCTTTGTCACCACCGGCTAATACATGCTACCATTTTAAAACCCATTTCACAGGATTTAGCAAATATCCACAAAAATCAGCATCGAAAATGAAAAAAAAAAAATCCAGGAAAATTTAAATACAAATACTTAAAGTTGACAGGAAATGAAAATTCACAATATTTTCTACGTTTTGAAATGTTATTGTTCTTACTGTAAATTAAGTACCCATGCATTTCTTTTTTTTCTATTTTATTTTTATGAAAATGTCATAATTACTAACAACAGGCTTGTCTGTTGAAGTATACAGGCCTTTTCTATTATTCAGTCTGCTTAAACCTTTTCTCAACACCACTATCTCAAAATCCGGTCAACAGCCAATGTATATAACAAAGTCCTTGTCCTTATTTTTTCTATTTCAATAATCCATTACACTCGGATATATGCCACAATACAGATGAAAAGATCTGTTGCTACTCTGAATAAGGTGAGAATGAGAATCTTTTGTCTTTTGTTATTTATTCTGTGCATTGTTTTGCACTGGGGTTCTTTTCCACTGTTTTCCACCTGATATTCATTTTCTCTCCAGTCCCGCTGTTTTCCTCATCTTTTAGTTCTATTGAGGCTGACGTCCTCGCACAAAGGAGCTTCATTCAGCTCCAAAGCTTTTACATTGTTATCCTCTAGTTCCCAACAAAGCTCCTCATTTCACACTGATAATGATCATTAACTCTGTTTTCAACACTGTAGAAAGAGAGAGAGCTTTCCTCAGTGATAAAACACAGGTCAGATCTTCTCTTAATATGCTCTTTTCTATGATCTTTTTCTCCCTCTCTTTGTCTGTAGCTTATTGACATTGTATGCAGCTGCAAATGCAGTTATTTGTAATGACAAAAATGGAGCAAAACAAAGTATATAAATGTTCTGTCTCTAGGCAGAGACAAACAGCTAAATCAAATGCTCTGTTAAGGGGTCACAGGCCAGCAGACCTGAAGATACTAAAAAAAGATCTGCTTCACATCCTACATGGATCCATTTACACTTCTCAAATGCATAACCAACACACTTACGTGTTTTCCTATCATGGTGGGAACTTTCCTTTGACTTCTATTATTTTTATAGTGAGCTGATGATATTTTACATCCCCTAACCCTCACAGAAACCTTTCTACATTTTTACATTGTCAATAAGACATTTTCAGTATGTTTATTAATCTTGCATCCTATTTTGTACTACCTTCTAGACTGAATTTCCTAACAATAAATACAGACATCAACTCTAGTTTTGTGTAAACTGAGCATTACTGTTTTTAAACCTCTACGAGGTCTTTATATATCATCTAACATTAACCGCATAGTGAGTAAACTGAATTTAGTAACTCTACAGAAGAGACGACTTCCAAAATTCCATGAAACAGACTGTTTATTAAATAAAATAACCATTTCCTCCCAGCAAATATTATACAAAGAAATTCTAAAGCAACTTCAGACATATAAACATTAAGGGAAAAATATATTCAAGGTAAAAAAAGATAAAACAAGTACACACAGTACCTCTGTCTGATCGACGTGACCTTTTCTGCTTAATCCACTGATGTATTTCAGTACTGTGTGTGTGTGTGTGTGTGTGTGTGTGTGTGTGTGTGTGTGTGTGTGTGTGTGTGTGTGTGTGTGTGTGATTTTCACTTAAAGGGGTTATCGGATGCCCATTTTCCACAAGTTGATATGATTCTTTAGGGTCTTAACGAAAAGTCTGTAACAGTTTGTTTAAAATTCTCAATGGTAGTGTAAAACAACACGTTTTTTCCCTGTCAAAAACAGCTCTGTCTACAGCAAGCTGTTTTACTGCATGTTGCTTTAAATGCAAATGACCTCTGCTCACCCCGCCCCTCTCTTCCGAGCCGCTCTCTGTGAGATGGTAAACTTGCTAACTAGCACATTATTAGGAAAGGCGATTTGCAAAGTTTCATTAAAAAACCTTACACTCACTTCTTCTGGAGGTGAAGCTGGATCATAAATGATTCGCGCGAAGATAGACGCATTTAGGCAGATCAGGGATGCATTCCCTTCAGAAACAAATGTAATCCTCTGCGTCTTCAGCAGCTCAGATGTTGGGAGTAAATGATGACTGCTATGTTCATTATTACATCAACAACAAAACACCTCAATCGCTTCGGAGCCATTCTTGTCTTCATCTGCTCTAGCGGTGAAACAATGGCGGACTGAAGAAAGCTCACTCAGGGCAGGTCTAAGATAAGACACCAGTCCAGTCTGTGCTGAAACGTTACTGTCAATCAACTATAGTGGGAGGGGCCAGACAGACATCTGAGATCGGCTCGATTTGAGAAAGGGAATCTTTATCATTATAGGGTGCCTACACACATTTCAGTTCAAACAACACATATCAGAACCAAAATGGAAAATAAATTAAAATATATGCACAAGTTGAGAAGTTTAAGTTGGGAAATTATATATATCTAATAAAAATCATGAAATTTTAAATTTAATTTTCTTTTACTAACAATTTTATTTTTTGCATTACATGCTTGTTCAATTCAGTAAATGGAATTCTTTTACCATGTCGAAAAAACAAAACAAATAACAACAACAACAAAACATCTGTTTTGCCAATCAAAAGATAACTCAAGAAGAAAATACTATAAATTGTGATTGAAAATTGAAACACTAAAAAAAAACTGAAATGGAAGGTCAAGTCAAGTTCATTGCATTGTGGGATATGAAATATTATGCAGAGTATGTGGGCAAAATTCTACCAAAAACCATATGTGCATTATGATAGCATAGCATGCAGTTCTGATACATTCCATGTCCAAGAAATAGAAAGGCACAGGTTCAGAAAACAGAATAATTAGGTATGAGAATAACGAAACCGAACGCAACTGGTGCTGGGCATTGGGGAACTGGAGAAAAGGAATGAATATTGGGAGAGAATATTCTGAGAAAGATAATGGAAGAAAAGAAAGAGCTAGACAGAAAGACACAATACTCATTATTTTGTCTCTCAGTTCATTTGGGCCTGTCAGTTTGAATGTCATAATATGCTGTGTAATTATAACTGTCGACTGCAGGACGCAATTAGTGCTGCGTCCCATAGGTCTGAATTACACACACTCAGCACAGATAATAACCTGCACTCTCTCTCTCTCTCTCTCACACACACACACACACACCAGTGTAATTTTTGTAAAATTATAGAAGTAACAGTGACCGGCCTCTTTACTGTTTTCCTGCTCAATTTCTTATATATATATATATATACATAGAGTACACTAGCACACTAAACAGAACTAAAACACCAATGTGTGTCTTTGTTGGAATGATCCGATATTAAACAGGTTAATAAATCTTGAATTATTTACCTGCACAGGCTTATATTATAATTTTTGCATTCAGTGCATTGAAATTAATTTGACCCATTCCATTCTGACAGAGCTAGGATAGATCAGGGTTATTAGGTTATTATGTTAACTAAATCAAAACAATAAAAAATATTTAAATGATACCTGAACTCAAATAAAATAATTTTGAAGAAAGTCAACTTATTTTATTTCAGCTCTCAATTTAGTTTTTTGTGCATTAATAAAAATGACAAAACAAATAAATTACTAACTTTAAAATTAAATAAAACACTAACTTTAAAATTAAATAAAACAGAAAAAAGTATTAACAAAACCTATAATAGTATGATTAAAATACTATATGATTAATGATGCAAAATGCCACTGATTATAATTTTATATAGTTTCAGTTATTTTTATTTGAAATATTATTTCTAAATTTATTTCACCTAATTATAAATTTGATATAAATAATTATAAATCATTTAATGTTATATATTCTAAATATTTAAGAATATTTCATTTTATGTAATTACATTTTTTAATGACTATTCATGCATTGTTTTTGCGACATGCAGTTAAAAAACATCACAGGACTATGTTATCTGTCAACAACAAATCGCAGTAGCATGTTAAAGCAGGCATTAGTGACAAGACGGGTGTGTTTGATTTGTCTTATATAAGCATGCAATTTACAGGCCCTGCCGGCTTCAGGATACTCGAGAGCAGAGGGAGAATGTAAAAATGTTTGGGTGTGATGTATGCATTTCAAATTGATGATAAATATACATCACACTCAGTCTCTGTCGTGTCTACACCTGTCACATACTTCACTCTGTGATGAGTGATGACTAATACATCCCGTTACCATAGTTACACCACAACCCCCCACCATCATGAAGTGGGAGTTAAGGTACCTTGATGGGATTGAACAAACTCATTGTTGTCATTTAGGGATTATGTTCAGTACAAAGCTATAGATTATCCCTGCTGCTAATATACAGGCAGCTGTTAACACGGCAGTACATCCCATATGGCAGTACATCCCATCAGCCATCAGCAAACATGCAACACTCAAACTGTAATACAAAAAAGACCTGAAAATCAAGGAAAACATTAGAAAATAGAGAAAAAAGAGAGTGGATACTCGTTTTTAATTTCATTTGCACTCTCAGAAAAAAAGGTACAAAAGCTGTAACTGGAGGTATATTTTTTAAAAGGTGCGAACATGCACCATTTAGGTACTAATGTGTACAACGAAGGAAAATATCAGAAACAACCAAGAAAAACATCTGAAAATAGAGGAAAGACAGCCAACATGAGGGAGGCTACCTTTTCTAATTTAATGTTTTTCACTAATTTTATGCCTTTTTGAATTTCATATGCACTCTGAGAAGAAGAAAAAAAAAAAGTACAAAAGCTGTCACCATGGAGATATATTCTTAAAAAGGTGCTAATACAGTATGCACCATTTAGATACCAAAGTGTATTCTTTGGGTATTAATATGAACCTTTAAAGTACTAATATGCATCTTTTAAGGGTAAACAAGGTACAAAACCGTACAAAAAGGTACAAACAGGGAATGGACTTTTTCGCTGGAGGAAGCGTTATTATGGACTCGTATCTTGGCCAGAAGCAACAGTTTAAAGTAAAAAAAAGTCTTGATGGATTTGTTTCTTACAAACACACAGCTTTTTACTTCACAAGACATTAATTAATGGAGTCTTGTGGATTAGTTGTGGTATCAGCTGTTCTGATGGCACCCATTCACTGCAGAGGATCTTTTGGTGAGCAAGTGATGTAATGCTAAGATGATGAAACAATTCATCTTGGCCTTAATTATTAGTCCTATAAAGCATTTCCACCAAAATAACGTGTAACACGTTTTTAGAGTCACTGTAGTAAAACCATCTCTAAGTGTTCATAAACAAACTAGAAAGGCCACTTATCTTTATAAATTTAAACAAATCATATTCCATGCATTCAAGAAAACACTGTTTTCATGTTACAACACAATAAACTTCCCATCTTCCCAAGTTCTCTTCACATTCCACCTTTTTTTGAAGTATTTACAGTAGGTCCAGGCCACTGTAAACTTTAAGTAAATGACAGATGTTTCTTGGCAACTGAAACATATTGTATGGTGTTGCACAAATGCCTTTAGACTTCAGCACAAGTTACAATAGCAACTGCTGCTATTTCATTTGCAAGGTTTTGTGTTAGCATTCTCCTGTTGCTTTCAATATACTGAAGGTTAATTGTTTGATCCCAGCAGGCTGAGTCAGTGCAAACGGATCAAACTAGCACGCTTTCCTCTGGTCCTCAGAACTGTCACAGAATGCAAAACTAATATAAAATCTGTCTGCAATGCACCACTGCCATCATACTTCTGGGGATATCTGGTGTGTTTGTGTTGATGCACTCTGGGCCTTTGCTGGGTGTGAAACTGTGTTTAATTAAATGTGACATTTGCACAGATCAGCATTTTCCATGGATCAGTTTTCCATCTAATTCTCATGGATGAGTCAATATAGCTAGGATCAAACCGACTTAAGCAAGAGAATATGAAAATAAACGTGCAATAAATTTTTGAACCACTAAATGGCGCTTTAGGACATCAATGAGTCCCGCGTAGGCACTCAGTGGGGACTTGATGTTATTTCATCTTTCTGTGAAGTTTAGAAGCATATATGAATGGACAAATAATGTCATTAGTTACGTGAAAGTTTTGATCATAGTAATTTATAAATGGATAGAGCAGTTCACATGAAACTTTTAAAGAATAAAAAACATACCTATAGACCTACACACACACACACGTAATAATGAAATAATATATGCATAACAGCAAAACACTATCATTTAATTTATTATTCTAATTACATATTTTATTTATTTATTAATTATTTAAATGAATACTCTATTACAGCAGTGAGACAGAAACATCATTGAACATATACTAAAATTAGGTGAAGACGTTTAACATAAAAATGTCCAGAAAATATAATATAATATAATGCAAGATAAATATAGGGTTTAATTTTCTTAGTTCAAAGTATTACAGTAGTGAGAAAGAATAATCATTGAAAATAAACTATAATTGGGTAAAAAAAAGTTTCACCTAAAAATATCCAGAAAATAATGTATAATATAATACAATATTTGACCTAAAAATGTCCAGAAAATATAATAAAAATAATTTAAGATATTATAATATAATTTACTATATAATATAATACATCTTATTTAAATAAAGTTTTCATTTTCTTTGTGCAAAGTCTTAATATGTTTTATTAAAATAATACAAATAATTTATTTCTTATGATTTTGGGGCTAAAAATGAAGCCTATTTTTTTCATTATCACATATGTATACATGCGTGTGCTTTTAATGTATGTGGATATTGTTTTTTTTTTTTTTACCAGTTAAATATATTTTATTTAAAACAGCATAAATTAAAGGCAGCATTTGTTTTTGAGCTATTAAAAGACCTCAGAGTCATGGACGTGGACTAGCTGGATAGCAGCTACTGTGCTTCGAAAACAGACTGCAATGATGTCAGATCAACGTAACATAAATGTGGCACATTTATAGTTTGAATGAGCGTCTGTACAGTAAAGAGCAACTGTACAACATTTAATGTTGTCATTCTTTATCACTCTTTCTGCTTTAATTAATCTCTGTATTGCCTTATCATCACGACTCCTTGCTCCGTCTCACCGTCTTTTCACACTCCCAGGCGAAACATCTGTGCTGTGAAAAATATTCCTTAATAACTTACAAAGCCAGCTTACATAACATTTAAAGATGTCCTGGCAAGAGCAGAGCACACTTGAGAAGTGATTATTCATTAGGATGGCACCCAGCTTCACAGTGTTATATGCATGTGTTACATGGCACTTGAATGGGCTGCAAGTGATGTACTGTAACTGAAAAGAGGCAAACGTCTAATAAGGCAAAAAGCAGATAATGAGAAATCTGAAAACGTTTTAAATGGAGAACCAAAATATTGTACAAGCAGTATTGCAGACACAAGAAATTCAGCCTGAGAAGAGAGAGAAAAACAGGAAGAAAGAGAACAGCTGCAAATCAAGTGTTTCTCAAGCCCACTGGCTCCAGCTTTAGTGTCTGGAATCAACACAAGCATCGTATTCCATCTGAAGTTCCTTTATTATCCAATACGAGTATGATAATATTACTACATCAAAGCATGAAGGCTATAAACACGTCTGGAACAGAGCAAAGCATGAAATACGATGATCTGGGACCTCTTTGTTCTTTTGACTTCATTCTGAATATTTGCAAACAAAATTAATTCTGAAATGGTTATTTGTTTAGACTGTCAATTCAATTTAAGTATTTAATTGAACTTTCAGTCTATTTCCGTAGCATAAGAAATAACAAAAATGTAAAACTTTTTATTGTATAATTATGTGTATTCTGTATTATATGTATATAGTATATGTATACTGTTCATTTCAATTTTTCTGCATAATAATTTACATCAAAACGATGAGAAACAATTGTAATCAACTTGCAGTGTCTCTAAAATAAACAGTGTTGCGTGTGAGCATGTTCTCCGATGTAAAGCATGGCACATGTTCCTGTGGACTGACTAGTTTGGATCAGTAAACAGACGGCAGGGTGGGATTAGATCTGCTTTGGGACTGGATACAACACTCAGCTAAACCTCATCTTAAACCTGACTAGGCTGTGTTGCTTTTCTCAATGTGGTGGTGTATAAAAAAAAAAGCTTTTACAATTGTTACCGTCCATTCTTCCATCTATCTATCTATCTATCTATCTATCTATCTATCTATCTATCTATCTATCTATCTATCTATCTATCTATC
>JAUZSZ010000125.1:15773511-15789367 GCA_034780575.1 Labeobarbus marequensis
GTCAGACTCCTTGTGCAAACAAAAATCTCACTGGATTATTACAATTAATGGCAAAATGAATGTTTGGAAATGTAAACCGCTATTTCCTACTGACACACTACAGCAAAAATAGAAATAACTGACTTTTAGCTAGTGAAAATACTAGTGTTCCAATAATTTTGGCCACCACTGTATTTCCTTCCTTTATATAGCCATTTCCTTTTAATTTGGCTTTCTTTTACGTTGCCTTACATTGCTACTTTCCTCTCTCTCTTCTGCTATCATTGGTGTGTCCCAGTCAACAGCATCACCTGATCTGTAGGTTAAAGGTGAGATTACATAATGGCCTAGTTGCATGCTCCTACTGCTCTAAGGAACAGTATGACCTATTCAGGGACTTCAGAAGCATCTAGAAACTCAACTCCCACTTTATCTGTCAGTCAGTCGCATTATGAGGAAGTGAGTCACACGTAGGGACAGGTCTGACTTTTGATATTAGTTTCTTCAGGGCTTGAAAAAATGAGTTTCTTCTCTTCACCTATGAGTTTTTCTAAGTCTAAGGGAGCTGCAGAGTTGATGTTTGACTGGACTAATATTACATCATACAAAAAATCCAGCATTTTTTGAGCAAATACAGAAAGTATATACCTTCTTCAAGATTTTTTTTTTCTTAGCTAGTGATGTTATAAATATTCTATATCCAAGTAAAGCCAAATATCCTACTTGCTGAGAGAGAAAAATAACTGTAAAACACTAGGTTTTCTTAAATTCTCAATTAGTTTTACTTAAGGAACCAGATGTTCATCTGACATAATTTGGTGACCCAATTCGGCACCAAAATAATTTATCATACAAAGGTCAAAATAAAAATGCCTTTAAATCAAACGTTGAAATCCATTAATAGCATCATGAGCCATTAACATGACATAGTCTGAATAGGGAAATTGGCATTTCTAAAGGTCTCTTGAAATTTGATGGTATCATGCTTATGAAAGCCATTAATTGAAACCACAGAACACATTGTGGTCATCACAAACCATATTTAGTGTTGTAAGGGAATTTTTATTTAATTTTTGTTTTGTTCATGCTTTATGTAGATGAGTTCATCACACAAAATGTCCATGTTAGCATCTGTCTGATTTGACTAGCTGCTTTTTTACCTCAACAATCCTTTTCCTTTCCTCTTAAAAGATAAGTCTGTTTGTTTTGCTGTGTGTTTTATTATTTGCACTTGTTTTGTAGCAACCCTGTCTATTTGCACTTGTTTCATTAATGGCCAAGTCACTTAAAATACAAGCCTTTTAATTCCATTCACACCTCTTTTTTTCCCTCTCTGTCACATACACACTTCTTCTCACCTCTCTGAGGAACACTTTGGTCCCAATTACTTGCATGCTATTTCTGTAACAGGGTCACATTACGAGAGAGATGTTAATTTTTTGCAGACAACTCTTTTAGCGCTGTCATTTGCATTGCATGGTCAGGAAAAGCGTTTCAGGGTCACATGCCATGTGTGGCCATAATCTGTTATGTTGTGTTTTTACTTTAGTTAGTTCATGCATTTTATGTACATTCCAGATTCTTGATCTTTGTGTGTGTTTTCTTAATAACGATAGTTTGGGTTTGTCTTTCTAGCAAGCCAGAAGTTGTGCTGAAGTTTCAGTTCTATTCTGTTTGTCCTTTTAACCTCCTGAAAGCACACACATACTTTAGACATGTACACATGCTATTTTATGTGTTTCTGTTTTTTTTTTTTTTTTTAAATACCATCAATTTGTTTTATATTTGTCTCTGACCTTTCACTAAATGTAGGCAAAAAATCTGTTTCATTCTCTTAGAGACCCTACAAAACGCAATCTATCTCATATAAAGATTTCAATAACCTGGATTCATTAAAGTGTTGTAGCGTTAAACGAGTGTAGTGTTAATTAAGCACTGCTCATATTTCCTTATCAGTTTCATTACAGATAGCTGATGTTCACAGCTCACTTTGACACAGTCTGTTAATGATTTATGTAACTACATATTATTTCTTGTATAATTCAGCTTATATATATTAAAGCATGTGTGAAGTGTGTAATTTCTGTGCCACTAGTGTCGTAAAATGTGTCGTAAAAATAATGAATTTTTTTTTCCATTGTTTGGTAGATAGTCTTGCTCCAAACTTATGGCATTTTTTTTGCAAAGCTCAAACATACCGCCATATTTTTAAAGTTGTTTTTGATAAGAAAACCTTATAAATGGTTTATATAGGTTGTAGATTTATATTATAATATTTTATATTATTTACTTAATTATTTAGCCAAAACTATGGTCCTTGGTGATTCATAAAATGCAATCCACGGCTACCTTCATTTTGAGAGTCAAAAACATATACAGGCAACACAAAATGAATACCCATGACTCCTGGATGATATATTGAGGTCTTGTGAAGCAAAGTTATTTGTAGCCATTTATGCCCGTTTTAGTTTGTTTGGGTTTGTGCATCACAGTTGTAGATGGTGTTTTTGTTGTTGTTATTATAAGTGTTTGTAGATGGCCAGAAGTCTCACTTCACAATTTGGAGATGATGTCTGGTCTTTCCAGTTACCAAGGAAACTTATTTACCAGATCTCTTGTGCTTATTTTCATCAAAAGTGACATTGACAGTAAACCTGAGCTTTTCTAAGATGAGTTTTCAGAGCAATTTCAACTTCCAGAGCACTTGAGTGAATCGATCTGAAGTCAGCATAAATGAATAAAAGCTCTGAATTCGCATGTGAGGAATCCTTGATCTTTGTCTGTTTTACATTTTTCTCTGAGCAGCCAGAAGTGTTTTCTTCCTTCCTATTCTTTTTTATTTTTGTCTCTTTCATTTCCTTCTCTTCTCATTCAAGGTTCTGTATTGAATGAAATTGAAAGCAATAGCCTGTGCAGGATGTGATTCTTGTGTTTTTCTGCCAGGTCATGAGAGCATGCACTGTTTGAACTGCAGAAATCAGTCGGTCATGCTGGTAAATCTACAAATTCAGAAAATGAATAAACAGTACACACATTCTCTCTTTGTCTTTACATGTTTAAATGTTTGTGAGGAAGAGACTGATAGAGTGTCAAATGAAGAAATTGTTTATGTTGAGTTCTGACATGTCAGACTGTTTGTCACACAGATAACTGCTCCTCCTAATGGAAAAATGAAGGGGAAATAGCATGAGGAAGTGCTGTCTACATGTTTCTATAGAATTTACATGTATTTTACATGTATTTTGATTCTGGGTGGTTGTGGTTTGCTCTCATCTGAAGAGTTTTGGCCGCTCATCATCAGATACAATTCCCAGATGCAGACATCAAATACAGTTCTTAAATGAAGACTGTAAGGTGTTTTACACTTAAAACTCTGATTAAAGTCTAAATGTGTGCATTTAAACTAGAGGTTGTTTGCAGCAGTCCTAATGCACTTTATATTTACTTTCAGATTTCTGAGCAATCTTGAACCAAAAATAACCTTTGTTGTATATTTAAGACAATCAGAACAGTTTTATTTGCTAAAATTTGCACAGTTGAACAAGAAACCAATATATGTTCCTTAAAAAAAGATTTTATGGTGACTTTAACAGGTTTTAAAGTGTAAAGTTTAAAATATAATTAAACCCTAATTAAATACTAACCTAGTAGAAGTACAGTATAAACGATTAATAAATTTAAGTGATTATGCAGTGAAATAGAATAGGCATAACAGATGCTCAAGCACATTCATAGAAAGAAAGTGTGTATGTGAGCGTATAAGGAGCAAATCCTGTTTAAATGCCCCAGGAGCTGTTGATTATGTCATCTAGGCATAACACGCTTTTATGATTTTGACACCACAGCTGTGAGCCTTCAAGTACATGCATACACACATGCGCGCACATGCTGTGGCAGTTTTCACGATAATAAGCCAGAGGATCCAGCTGTAAACATGCCTGAACTGTGTTTATGTGCACTATTTTGAAGGCTAAGTGATTGCAATTATTTTACGTACAAGTAAATGGATTTTTACAAATTAATCAGTTCAACTTGATGTTGAAGAAAAATGAACCAGTTTAAGACGATTCCCACGTGGCACCTCATGAAGTTTTGTGGTTACTCTAAAGTTTTCGTACTTGCTATTTTGATGACTATTACTCTTAAGTATGGAAAGTAGTAAGAGGAAGTAGTTGTGTCTAAACTAGTGCAACATATACATATATGCATGAATCTCTTTCTGCTTCTCTTTCAGAACGGGCAGAGCACCACTGAGGATGGGGTCTCTTCAGCTGTTAAGGTAGGACCCAGCTGACTACACTTGAAAACACACTCCCAGATGTTCGGGACAGTTATAACAGATTTCTTTTTTCAAAAATGTCTAGAAAAATTTATATTTTCCAGCAAATCTTGAAACATGCTGCTTTCACATGTTACTCCTGTTTATCGATCTTTCTGAAGTCAAGGGTAATTTGCAGGACAGATTTTTCTTTTTCTGCCAGTTGTGCGCTCCATTCTCGCTATTTCTCGCAATCTCCGTCCCATGGGTAACTTCACTTTGGTGACATTTAAACGATCACAGTTTGCAAAAAGAAGAATGTTTGTGGGTATAAAAATGCATCAGACATTCGCTAAGGCCTGATAGGACGAATGGTCAGCTAGGTCAGCTGCCCCCAACTTTCTTACACTGGCCATGGGGCCATTCTTGATGTCGAGCCATGAATTTGAGTCATATTGCTGCTTTGGATTTGATTTGTGATCTAATGTTTGAGCCAATATTGCAAGTGCTGTGTCTAAGAGACCTTAGAGTCGCTTCTGTCTCACAGGAGTGTCTGGGGTATATTGGCAGCTTTCTGAAACAATCAATGGAACAAGTGCTAAGAAGAATTCAGTCTAGAGTTCTGGCTCAGAGACTCTGAGGCCTCTTTGTGTGTCAAAAGGGGTTGGATTACTCATAGCCTCTCTGTTCCAGGGTTCATCTTGACTTTTTGCAGCCTGTCTATCTAACTGTGTGGGGAAAGCCTCTCTCTCCCTCATGAATCCCTGCATTTGTTGTGTTTTTATGTGTAATGTGAGCCTGATGTGATGGACAGAGAGACAGCCTGTCTCCTCCTACAGCATGCGCTTTTCTCTGTCTTTCTAAACAGTGAGCTCACCTCAAAACTGCAGTGCAGTTCAGTTAAGGTCCTGTAATGCTTTAGACCCCAGAGACTGAGGCCGGATATTTTTGGGGCTTTAATTTAGTCTGTCCAAAGACAAAATGACCTCACTTGAGCAATAGTTTAAGGATTTGTTTGTTATCAGTGAATGATTAAATATTATGCAAATACTAGTATGATTATTATGCATAGCATTTAATTAGTCAAAACTACAGCCAATCAACTGTTGACTAATTATTGATCATGTGAATAATCTGCATTTGGTTGAATATGACACTGTTGTACCTAAAGAGGTTGTATTTCCTGATGTTTCTTGACCTTAATTGCATAAATGGTAATTTATGTGTGTTTTATGTGTGGATTTTCATGACCACAGCATGGTTAGACTGAAAAACATTGAAAAATGAAACATTATAAAATTATATTTTGCATAAAATGTAAGCCTATTTTAGGACTTTAAAATTAGGGATTGTGACATTTACATGTTATTTTCACATCACGCATGAAGCATCCATAAATTATTATCATTACAGTGTGTCCAGACATTGCTTTTGAATACTTTATAGCTACTATTCTCAGTGGTGATTGCCATTACTCTAATACATTGATTTAATACTTAAAAAAGAACCAACAAAACAAATATCCTATGATGTTTAAACACAGTACTGTCTGCCACACCGGCAGATGGTTGGTGAAGAAAATATAAGGATATTTAGTTATTTGTCATGAAACTGTATTTTGAAGTATTTCATTAAAATACACATAGTTTGTTGTTTGCATAGCAAATTAGTTTTTTGAAAAATTTGGTCAGATTATCATTAATTAATTTGCCTTTTTCTTTAACAATAAAATCTTGCAATAGGTTGCATAGTGATTTTCTTTCAAAATTACTGATTTCTATAAAACTTCATTATCATTTACTGTTGTGTATTATTTATTTCTCTTACATTACAGTAATGAAAATGAGACTTTTTTTTTAACTGTCAGTTGTCAAGAAAATTGTCACAGTTCAATCTTAGAAAGGTCCTAAAAGTAGGTTTAATGTTTAAAATATAATGTCTTATTTCTTTTATGACATTTGATCTGGACATATTTTTTTGGGGGGGTTTTTTGTGAGAACAAAACGCAGCATATAGCGGCACATAGCAGTAGACACACTGAGACACACAGCCCATGATTCATGAGTCCATTACTGCTGGCCGATTTACCAGCTCACGATCTGTCACTGGTTCCCTTGATACATGCTGATTGGTTGTTGTTGTTGTGAGAACACTTAACATAAATCACACAAGTTTTTATTTCATTGTACGTCAGCAAAGGGTCGTTGGCGAGGGTCATTTAACTGGTGATGAACTTAGATGTGATCTATGGTCGTCATAAATACAGCAAAGTCAATCTGTTTGAAAGGACAAGGCCGCCAAGACAATCCAGCTATTGGATCTGAGGCAAAACGCAAGCAAAAGCAGACATTATGGCAGATTTACTGTGAACACTTCAAAAGCCCTCACTTCATATCACTTGTCCCTGTTCTCTAATTTTGAACTGGGACATGTGGATAAATAGATGATGTCTGCCTGTCGAGGGCTTTGTCTTTAGTCTCTTCATGCAGCTATTTTGAAGCAGCCTTTTCTTCATTATATGGGAACATCATGTCTAGGTGTAATAAAATGGTTTGTGAGTGGGAACAAGTGTTGAAGGGGTAGATGGATGAGATCAATTGTGGAAAAAGAACAGGAACAGCTAATGAGGTGAAGCCTGTTGCCCTTTATTTCACTCTCACTCAGTGTTTTTTTTCTCCCCAGTGTGGTGATATTATTTGCCCTTGTTAAGTGTGTATTTTTCAGTGTTAAAATACTTTCCTCTCCCAGTTTAAAATGCCATGTAGATGTACAGTGTATCAAACAATGAAAGTATAAACACTTTTGCTCTGTATGAACATCTCGACCAGCCTGGCACAGCAACATTGGCTCAGTATGGCATGTGTTTGGGGGCAGGACTATCTGGAGTGTTTTTGGAAACCTGTTTAAAAACATAATTATTCATGGATAGTAGTGTTGCAGCACTAAAGCTACATTCAGTTCTCAGTTGAAAAGTGGTTTAATCTTTGTAATGAGTAAAAAAAATGTTCGTGGTCGGATTGAGTTTTTCAAGATGCCAATCTTGACATAGATCTGAAGCCCTTTTTTGCAAGTCTTCAGCTGTAGGACCCAAGATTCAGGATCGATATTTGTGGATGAACGTTGCTAATAATACCTCCGTTCTCCATCCTCCCCAGCGAGAGCAAGCAGGAATAAATAACTGTTTGTCCAGGAATCTCTGTCAGCCTGGGTCTTTAGTTGAGCAGAGTCAAGCATGACATGTCAGAGCCACAAGCGACAGTCTTGGGTGATAAGAACAGAGAATTTAATGAGACGTTATCATCTCTATTTCATGTTGCTTTCATCTCACTTCCTTGCTTTTTTAGCTTCTCATCAGGTCTGGCTTCCTCTCTTTAACCATCCCAATTTTATTTGTTCAAGTATTTCTACAGTATTAAAAATTAAAGATGCACTCAGTCATTTTTTTCTTATTGTATTACTATATATTGTTCCATTATGTACTATTCCATTCCTTATATTAAAACCTTTTTTTAATGAGGGAAACTTTACTTGAGTGGACCTGTAACTTTCCTCTCTGGAATTCATTTGTAGCATCATTTGCTCTCTGGAATTGTTTTGCAGAGGAATTTTTTTAAACAGTTTTTCTTAAAGTATTTAAAATTATTTACAGCCGAGACTTTACAATGCTATCCTGTGTGTTTATTCATTTATTGTAATTTTTAATTTGAATTATTTACATTTTTTTGTTAGTTAATTTTTTTTACTAGTTAATTTCTGATCCTGGTTTGCCATTTTAGTGAAACATAAGATATGAAAGCAAAATTGCTTTTTCCAGTGTCCTCTGAACCAAATGCACATAGAGCTCGAAACCTTGCATCACTTTCCAGTGTGAGCTTTGGCACAAATTGGCTGTGGTGACTGTCAGAGCCCATCTTCACATAAGGTGAGCCTCATCTGCCCCAACGGTTTTTGTGGCAAGTTAGGCAGTATCATGCTTTTCATAGTCTTGCTGAAGTTGTATTGCAATAGTTTTATTAGTTTCCATGGTTAATTTTTAGTTCTGTGAAAGCAATTCTATTATACGAAAGTTATTTTAAAAGCAATTTGACTTCACGTTATAATTTTTCTAACAGAATGAAAAGCCTTCACCTAAAGAAAAATATACCTGATCTGAGAATATAGTTTGAAAATAAACAAATAAATAAACTGTATGAAAGATCAAATGTAATTGATTCAGACTGACAGAAAAACTGTGCATGTAAACAAGGATGAGTCATTTCAACAAATTAAGGTCTTTGCTTCATAATTTTCTCAAGCACAGGCTGTACATATTGGCTCCATTAAATTTAGTCATTCTGAATTCTGATGTAAAGTGGAAAACAATGATCCTCTCCCATTAGCTTGAAAGTGGACAATTAATGGCAATGACTATGACGATTATATAGTGTTCTCTTTTGAGCAGAACGTGTTTATATAGGATTGTACAGTCAGCTAATCTGAAGAATCTTTAACTTATTTCTTGTAATTAGTAAATATTTTCCATGGCTTGTCAAAACATGCTCCAGCTCCAGATCATTTTGTTTAAGGGTGGTTCCTCGTGCCTGGATTAAGTTCATCATGTTCTCCCCTGTTTTTTCTCTTTTCCCGGCCAAAATAATCATGCTGATAGCACGAAATATCTACCATGCCCTCCAAAACCTGACAAAATTATGATTTGTTTTTTTCTGGTAAACATCATCTTATCAGAAGGCTATTCGTTTTACGAGGTGCAGTGTACCTAATTTTTCTGTTTTCATCTTCACCGCTCCAGGGATGAAAGACAGACTTCTCCTCAGTTATCAGTCAGGGTTTGAACATTTCTGACTTTTGCCAATTTAAGGAGTCATTTCCAAAGCTGCCGTAGAGATTGGAACAGAATCAAAGGCTCATGTGAAAATTGAAAGCGAGAAATTGGTCCTGCATGAGAAGGTTCAGCTCTAGAGAGCAGCAGAAGGACTAAACTTAAAGTCAGTTCCATCTGATGGATGTATTAAGCTTCTCATCTGGCCTTGTGGTACAGTTCAGTCCTCTTGGCTGCTTTTTCTGTGAGTGTATTTGCTGAAGTTTGTTTTAAAAAGTCCAAGCTGTTCTGTCTTCTGTTCTGTTTCTGTTTCTAAGTGCAAGAACGCCCTTCTGGGAGTTTTCAATCATTCATTTTGTCTAAAGTACTGTCAGAAATGCTGCTTATTGTCTAGAGAGGTTTGATGCACAAACTCAGGAAATGTGGAGGGGATGTTCATCCAAAATATATTTTTGAAAAAAATTGTTTCAGCACATAAAGATCTGCCAGTCCTTTCCATTATGTTGATCAAAATGCTGTAAAATCTGTTTTCAAGTGATTTAGGAATTAATGTACGGAATATGTCACACATTGTTTTTATTTATAATTTGGTTTAATGCAATTTATAATTTGGTTTAATGCAACTTTTAGATCTATTATTTTGATGATTAGCCATTTTTCACCCCCATATTCTTTATTTTGGGGGAAAATATGCAGAAAACATTAAATTGAGCTGAGAGTATTAGGCGGTTATTGGAAAACAAGTTTGCCAAATTATATAAATAATGTCTTAAAATTTAATTTAATTTAATTCATTATGATATCAGGACAGTTTGACATTTTTAACTTTCCATTTTTATGAATTTAGTTCAAAAATAAATTACTAACCTGTAATTGTATGTGTGAATTGCATTTTTATTTTTTTATTTTTTTTTGAATAAATTGATAGATTTATAGTAAAAGTCTTTAAAGGCTCTTGAATACTGTTTATTAAGTCTGTCTTGAATGCCTTCACATATAGTCCTACTTCTGCTATTTCACTGGATTTTAGAGTCCCTTGACATAGTCATGTGGTTTTGTTTGCTTCCTCCATAATTGATGTTCACATGATGTGTTGTCCTGTTTGTTAGAAAATGTTAAATTGATGAATGTTGCCCCGTTGTGTGTTTGCTGTGTGCCGCTTTGCTGACTATATTGACCTTGTTGTCATGGTGTTTCATAATCAGCATGGCAACAGCATGAGATATCGATGCATTAAAAAGAGAGAGAAAGAGAAGCAAGCGTATTTGCCGAAACGTTGCGGCTCATTGTCAGTTGTCAGAGTTGGAGTAAAAGGTTTTTAATGAACGTATGTTCATAAATACTGACTATTGGCACTAATGAGAGCGAATGGAGTCTTGCCATCAAAATTGCTTGTGTGTATGAGAGAGAGAGGTGTTTGTGTTAACGTGAGAGAGGTTGATGGATATAGAAGCTTTCTGCTGATATAAACATGCTCAATGTGCACAATGATATAAACAACCATTTACAGTATAATCGTTTTCAAACTCCTACAATGTGTTTGCCAGCTAAAGGCAAAAAATACAATATACTGTAAATAAAAGAAGCCGTCATGAAGTGAAATTGTTTGTCTAGCAAAATATATGTTGTTTGTGTTTTTTGAAACTATATGTGATCCCTCTAGATTTCTGGTTTTTGTTTTGTTCTGAACCTTGCCTGATCTGAGTTTAAACACTGTGTGCCTCTATGAAGACTCTTTAATATTTGATAGAAGCGCTTATGCTTATAAAGCAGAAGAGACATTGGGCTCTTAATTACACACGACTAACTACGCTCCTTCACCTACGCTCACACACATACTGTATGCAGGTCTTCAATGTTAGTGCCGTTAAATCAGCTTTTTATTTGTCCATGTTTATGTGTGTACACTACTGTTCAAAAGATTGCGTTTGGGGAGATAATTCTGTATTTTTGAAAGAACTCTTTTGCTCACTAAGGCTGCATTTGTGTGATCAACATTCTGTGATCAAAAAATAAATAAATAAATAAACAAATAAATAAATAAATAATCATATTGTTAAATATTCTTATTTTAATAACATTTTTCTATTTTAATTCATCATTTTTTACTGTGATGCAAAAGTAGATTTTTAATGGTCTTCAGTGTTACACGATCCTTCAGAAATCATTCTAATATGCTGTTTTTCAACATTTCTACTTGTTGAAAACAGTTGTGTTGCTTTATATTTGTGGAAACCTTTTTTCAGGATTAATGTTAATCTTTGATTAATAAAAAAGAACAGCCTTTATTTAAAATAGAAAATTTTGTAACTTTATATATTTATCTTTAATTACTTTTGATTTAATGCAACATTGCTGAATAAAATGTATTTCTTAAAAATAAAAAAAAACTGATCCAAAACTTTTGAGCAGCACTATTTAATATATACTGTAAAAGGTAAAGATTTTTTGCAGTCAATTAATACTTTTGTATTGAATAATTTAAGTTTTTGAGCTTGTAATCCATGATCTGTTTTCTTTGTACATGGTTTTACCATTCAACATGTAAAGATTTGTATATAATATTTAAATTGTTTTTTTATATATATTTTTTGACAACTGCTATCTATATGCTATGTAAGCAACTTGGACATTTCTACTAGACATCTCATTTTGTGTTCAGTGGAAGAAAGTTATGTGGGTTTGAAGCAAAACGAGGCTGAGTAAATGATGACAGAATGCTCATTTTTGGGTGAACTGTCCCCCAGTGCTGTGAAATTCATGATGTAGGTGGTATTCAACTTAGGACCTTTTAAATGCGACACTGCTATGTGAAAAGGGGGAAAATATTTTAAACTGAAGTGAAACTGAGTCTGTGTGTGTGTGCTGTGCTCCCAATGGAAGGGGGTGGGGGGTGAGCAATAATGTCTTTTCCATTGGTGTGAATTTGATTAGTATGCACTCTTATGTTAGATAATGGCCTTTTAGGTTCGATCGGCACAGCTGGGGTGCCTTACACACTATAGCATGAGTGTATAGGCATCTGTGTTTAAGCCTTGCACACAGTATGTGTGTTAGAAGTCTGCAAACGTGTTTTTGAGAAGTGGGTGTGTGTTTTTAAAGAGAGTATTTGATATCACTTTCAGCATCTGAGTGAAATCTCTTTGAGGCCATCCTCCCTGAAGAGGAACTCTTGTGCTTGCTCATCAATTTTTCAGCAGTCCTGGCCGCTTTGTGGCACTCCCCGGCACTGATCTTATCTGATGCCCTTAGCCTGTAGTGTGTTTGAACACTGGTCTGTGCATGAGTGTGTTTCTCATGATCCGTGTAATTAAAACTTCTGTTTGGGTTGCTGTTGCACCGACTCACAAATCACAACCAGGCTTAAGTGGACATCAAGGTCTACCTCTCATTAATAGTGAAAGATAGTCCAGTATTCGGGAAATTGTCCTTTGAGATTTGCAGTCAGCACCCTGTGATTCCAAGTATAGTGTTAAAGATGTAGAATTATCTGTAGTCATGGTATTTAATGATTGCTTCAAAAAATACTATGATATTACCCTGTGTTATCCTGGTGCATGTCCAAAAAACATGGCTATGCCACAGTAATGTTTAGTAAGTTTTTAAGCTGTTTTGATTTTCTGAGCAGTATGACATCATACTGCTCAGGCCCCGCCCACAGCCACTGACGGACTGTCCTGCATTAGCATATTGTATATACACAAAAAACGGAAGAGAGGGGTGGGGTGAGCAGTAGCTCATTATCATTTAAAGAGACGTGCACCGAAACAGGTCACATTGAACAGAGCTGTTTTTGACAAGGTAAAAACAACCTATTAGGACCCATATCGGTCAACCAGTCATCTGAATATTGGGTTTTGTTTGCATAGTCCTTTCTGTTATTTACTGTCATGATATGTTCTTGTTGTCCTCATCTCTGGTAATCCTGCATTTATTTGAGTCCTTCTCACAACTGCAGGAAAGGATTATACAGCTTTGCTCCCTGACCTCCACCCCTCTCCATACGATCCTTCAGTAACAACATGACTGTGTATGTGTGTGTGTGTGTGTGTGTTTGAGCTGAAGACCACTAGTTCAGTAACTAGTCTGTATTCACTGAGAATGACCCTACTAGCTTACAGTAGAGCATCAAGACAGCTTTGGATGTTTGAGGTCAGATGGGGAAATGTGCCATATATAACATAGCTGCCTCTGAGCATTGATTTAATTGATGTGAAATAACAATTAGTCACATAAACTGAAACTGAAAATTTAACACATTTATTTAGTTAATTACATTAACAATAACATCTCAGAAAAAGAGCACTTTTTCGAATTGAGTAATGCAAGCTTGTTTGCACTGATGTTTTGTTCGGAAATACATGTAAAAAAATATGTGAATTCAACTGCAATGTTTAGGGTTCAGTATCTGAAATCAAATTGGATTTATTCAAACTGATTAAAGTTAGTGCATGTAAACATACCTAGCCATTACAAGAGAGGTGATGGTGAACTGACACATCTTTTGTTTTCTGTTGGACCCATACAAGTAAACAAACACAAGCACCTCCGATAACTGCTTGTAGTGCGGTGAGTGTATTTGTGAGATTACTCTGTGATTAACAAGCCCGTATGACACAGCTCTGTAGATAAAGATGTTTTTATGGCATATTAAAGACAAAATGTGCTGTTTCTTACCTAAGGTTACTCCATAAACACTCCCTTCAGACGAAGCACACTGACTACACTCTTCTGAGCGTAGTTTCTCAAACATGTCAGTCTGAGCAGCTAAAAATCTGAAATGCACAGGATTTCAAACATGCGCATATAACAATGTCTGCAGGTCAGACATCACATGGATTTGTCAGGAATTCCAGATTACACTGTATCCTTACCAGGCACAACAGAAACAGCAATTTTCTGTCCATACTGAATCAAGCATGTGTGATACAATATCACAGCCAAGTACCTTGAAGATATATGAAGATATATGTTCTTTAGTCTAAAGGCAACCATATTGTTTTATGTTTGCTTTTTTATGTTTGTAGAAAGTTAATAATTTCCATATTATTAATATGGAAATTATTATAATATATTTCCATATTAATATTTTACACATTATATTAGTTTATTTCACAGTATTAATGGGTCATTGTACATACATGAAAAATGCATAGCTGCATTTATATTCTAGGAGGTCAGGAATCATAAAAAAACACTGATGTTATTAATATAGTACAAGGATATGGTAATCATACAATATCATGGTATAGTGTCAGTGAAGCAATGTGTTGTTTTTTTCTTGTACCATGGTAACAGTAGTGTGTGTTTCGCGTTCTGAAATGAGGAGGCAAAGTCCTTAGTTTTTTTTTTCCTTTTAGTTTCCTTTCCATTTTCTTGGTTAAATTAACATTACTTACACTATCAAAAAAAGAAAAGAAAAAAAATCATTTTACAATTAATTACATTTTATATCAAACCATTTTATATTTATAGATTAACAATGTAATCAATATTCTATTTAAAGGCAAGTATGAATCTCATAAAGTTAGTGTTTTTGAGCATTTTACATTTATTCCAGAATAATAACTCAAGACTGTAACAATTTAAACATAATGTTATACATGAACTTATGTTCAGCTATTCTTTTTAATAGTAAACTTTTAACTAATTCTGAATTTTTTTTTGATCAACAGTCATCAAAGGTAAATATTTGTCACAGATGTGGAGATTTACTTTAAAGCTGCAGTCCGTAACTTTTTTTGCTTAAAATTGATCCGAAATCAATATTTGAGCAAGTACATAACAGCCAGTGTTCAAAACTACTGCCTTACTTTAGCCCGATTCACAATGGTTAGCTTATGATAATATTTTCTAATTTGAGTGTTATGTGTAGGTTTTCGTGGGAAATTCGAGCATGGCACTGCGTCATTACGTCACGTCTGTAAACATAAAGAAGTTATCCCGGCTACAAGGCTATAGCAAATGCGGATGCTGCAGGTAGCGCATTGTTTATAGCCTTTTCTCACAGCAGCTAGAATAATTAAATGTATCATTTTGATGGCGGATTGTAATCCAGAAAGTATTATGTATTTATGAAACACATGTAAATTAAATGAAATTATATTCCAGTTTTAAATGTGCTTCTGATTACAGATAGCCTGAGTTTACACAAGATTTGTATTTTTAAGAAAATCAGTTTGAAGGGAGCATAGTTTGCTTTTTGGGTTAAAAGAATTTCTTAATATGAAATTCAAATGGCATGACAATTAGATTAGACTGTACAGAAATTGAAATCTACACGTTAATACACACTATACTCATTGTCACGCAATGCTGATGTTGTTAACATTAATAATTTGAGAAAGTATAACAATAATAATAATTTGCACGGTTTGATGTGATGTGAGCCAACCGATTGTTAGATTTAATCACCATTGGTAGCGTCAGGGGCGGACTGGGGCAAAACAGTGGCCCTGGACTTTTTGGCACAGAGCAGGCCCACCAAACCTGGTCTGCAACACACCGCACCACACCATAAATGGGTGGCATATTCTTGACATTATAAGTTGTCTTTCCTGGTGGCAAATAGTAAATAATTTTAAAGAATTTTTACAAGGGACAGTTTAATATCACTAAATTAAATACCAATATTATCAGTCCATATGACACAATGCTCTGGTATCGTATAGAAGACTTGAATAGTGTAGAATGTGGACTGTTTTTATGGTGCCTTTCTATTGGTCATACACAGTATTTGTCCTTTTGCAGGAGCTTGACATCTATCATTTTAAGGAATAGAGCTCCAATTGTGGAAAAGA
>JAUZSZ010000125.1:15925383-15936212 GCA_034780575.1 Labeobarbus marequensis
TGGCTGAATGAGTGGGGGTTTGTAATGCAAATAAACAAATCCTATATATGGCACAACTCCAGCTGGGTGTGTTGCCTAGTCAGAGAATGCTGGCACCACTTGAGCTATTGTTCTCAGGGCAATCTTAATGCGTTCAGAATAGACACTGAAATGGTCCCATTAATGCCAGCACATTTTTATAGGGCTGCAAACCAAGAGTCAGGATTACAGGCACCATGTGACATTAAGCTTTGTTTGTTTGTTTGACATTACGGCTTACGCTGGGTTTCTACACGCAACAAAATCTGTTTCCTTTAACATTTAACCTGGTCACTCCAGCGTGATTGCTGCTTTCATGCGGAACAGAGGAAATATGGATTTGGGATTACATTGTATTGTGTGTGGGATTGTTACGAGATGGAGAGATTGGTTAAAGGTGCATGTTTGGAGCTGTTGGATTGGTTTTGTCTAACAAACGCTTCATTTCTATTTAACTCTTTATTTAGAGGTCACACTCATACTCTTCACGTTCAAAAGTAACCTCAATGAAATGAATATACTATGTTAAGTAATATTTTTTAATATTCTGTATTATGTGGGGATTTCGTGGTACTTAAGGATATTTACATTTAAATTATGCATCATTTATTTATTTATTAAATGATGTTTGAATTTTTATTTATTTTCTTTTTTTCCCCCAATTTCTGCATGCACTATTTAAGGGAAGGGTCAACTTCTCAAGGGACTTCTCAAGTCCTGGAGAAAACACTTCCTATAATTTGTTGTTGCAGTCAGAGGCTCTGCATCCAATTAAATTTGGGATAAATTCACTTTTCACTTGGTAATATGATTAACACTGATACAATATTTAACCCAGTGTTTGCTCCATCTGTACAAAATGAATGCATTTCCAATTATGCCAATTTTGTGTTTTTTTGAAAATGCACAGTAATTATAATACATTTTGCTGTTTGATTTTAAAGCCTGGCATGAATTAATAGTTGTAGGTTGTACTAGATAGATTGTAATGTAAATCAATGAGATCTTTATAACAGTAAAGCAGACTACTTTACTGTATCTTAGTAAGATCAAATGCTTAGTTTTATGAACAAAGCTCTGGGCTCGTATCCACAAATCATTTTATCTTACCACTAAGAGTTCTCCTAAATAGCAGTAAAAGTTTTTAGCTAAGAGTTTTCTCTTAAAACCTATTCACAAATCTGATAAGAAAAACTTTTACTAAGGAATAGAGAGAAGTCTTAAGCTAAGAGTAGGGGTGGGCGATATGGCAAAAATATCATATGATTTTTTTTTAGAAATATCATGATTTTATCACGATTCTTTGTCATGTTGGTTTTACTATTTTGCAAGTTGTCTGAGCATTACAACCAAACTGATTTCTCTATTATAAAGACAAAGCCTTTCAAGGTAAAAAAGTATAAAAAAAAGAAGTGTAAATAGCGATAGATGCCATTTACACTATGTACAAATAGCAATAGATGATATTTACACCAAGTGAAAATAGTGTAAATAGCATATCGTTAAAAAATACTGCTAAGTGCAAATAGCTATAGATTCTGTTTACACTATGTTAAAATAGCAAGCTATTCTGCTATTTATACTACTTATTGCAAATAGTGACAATTATCTGCACCTCAGTATTGTAGTACATTACAAAACAGTACGCAATAATAACGTACGGAGTGTAAATTATAGTTTTAATTCAAATTATTAAGTGGATGCAACCTTTATTGGGACAATAAAATAAAATTTAGGAGTTCTAAATTTAGGACTGACACACCCATTATGTTTAAGATTTTCTCCTAAATCGGCGAGTTATGAGCTACTTTTAGCCTTAAGCTGTTTTGTGAATACGGGCCCTGATGCACATGTAAAAATGCAATCATCAAGCATTAAACAGCATATAAATAAAAACGTTACAGAAGGAAATGGTATAGGACCGTGCAAGCGGTTTTCATCACTGTTCTGAATCTGATCCAGATGTAGTCTTTCACAAAAACACAATTTTCTAAGCTTTTTGTTCAAAATATTGCTTTTTTCATGAAACTTACCCAGATAGAATAAAATATAGAGTTAAAAGAAAGAGTTAAAGAGTTAAAATTGCTGAGTTCACATACACGGTAACTTTCCTGCATGTAAAATTTAAGACTCAAAATTAAAATAATTGCAAAATGGATATCTATGCCATTTGAGTGTTTTAAAGCAGCATGTCAGAGCAAGCTCACAAAAGTAAATGAGACAAACCACTCCTCAGTTCTTCAGAGTACAAACATTCACACAATAAAAGGATATCTTTGGTTGTCCTTGTTTTCTGTCAGTTCACGAAGCTGTGTTGAGCTGGACTGAATGAGGTCATCCAGAGCTTTCTCCTGCCTGTCCAGCTCAGAAAGCTCTTTTTTGAGAGAACTGGTCTTCTCTAAACTGCTGGACGAGCCATCAAACACACCATTGACCCTAAAACATACAAGACACAGAGAACATACTGTTTGAAACTATTATGAAAGCATCATAATTAATAACACACAGTAAGAATCTGTGTGTATATACAAATACTGCATATTATTAAATAATTCTAATATGCTGATTTGGTGCTCAACATTTATCAATATTGAAAACAGTTGGGCTTTTTTAATATTTCTGTAGAAATCGTGAAATGTTTTTTTCAGGATTCAGGAGAACAGCATTAATGTGAAATAGAAATCTTGTATAACATCTTTGCCAACTTTGAACAATTTAATGCATCATTGCTGAATAAAAGTAATGATTTCTCAAAATATTTTTTTTATTTTTAGCCCGTTTTCCCACAAGAAAAATGTTTACATGTCCTAAAAGTTTAAGATTAAACTACAACAGCATCGTCATGTCATGCATCCAATCTAACACACTCACAGCCACTGAATGTTGTTTTTGGATTTCTTGCGGATGAGTTGTACTCCCTCTAAAACATTTGTGATGTCGTATATTCGTCTCTTCTGAACCTCAAGAACTTCTGTGGCCCAGTTCAGATCCAGAACCCCATCAGTCGATTCACTCAGCAAGCCCACAAATTTCTTAGTCAGCAGGCCAAGTGAAGTGTCATAACGGGTGCGCTCCCCTGGAGACTTGGGAGCTAGAGAGAGAAAGAAAGAGATACAAAAGAGGCATTCTTTTAATAATAGTTTGAGTATTACCAGCTGCAGTTCCTACCAGAAGAGCAAGAGATGCTTGGACAGGTGTGTTTGCTTTTTAAATAATTATGAGACACCCTAAAACAGGTATGAACTTCCACCCCTCACTCAACATATGGAAACAATAAACAAAAAGTCGACTTTTCTCTAACGGTGATTGCGTTGAAATTTGTTGCAGATCATTCTGTTGTACTCACTTTTGGGGCTTGGTGCCCTTGCACATGCAGAGCTTCCTTTCCCTTTTGGTGTACGGAATTCTGGGAGATAAAGTGGCTCTTCTAGATCTAGTCTTCTTTTGGCCTGGGTCAGAAAGACAACAAGAGAATGTTAATTACATCTTCCTTAAATTACTGTAAACTATTTGAATACATATGTAGCTCCAATTTAGCATTGTGTCCTTGGTTTCTATGAATGTTACATGGTTTTTCTGGTAAACCAGATTTGCTCATATAGGAAGGAGTGTGTTGAAAAGGTCGGACAGTGAGACACACTTGAGTGAAAGTGTATTTTGAATTGTATTGTTTAAGAACAATTACTCCTCTTTCCTCAAGTGCCCGAATACACTGCCACTTTAAATGTCTCTGTCCTCAAAAGAAAAACAAGTTCTGGCAACTCAGGACACTGTAGAGTTTACACTACATAAATGGGACATGATCACGTTTTCAACTACTTTTGCCTTGATTGATCAGGTCACAAAGCATTTTGGACCATTTATAGCTATATTTAGCACTGTCCATTTAAGATTAAATCACCAGAAAATGGATCTCAAAATCACATTCAAAAGGAGTCTAACAAGCTTGGACCCACAATAACTAAGAACCTGATATAGTAAGTGCTATGGGGTTTAAAGTATCTTTGAGCCTGACATGACCTGAACGTTTATACATTTCTGAAACCTTTAACATTCCACACCAGGCAGATGGGCTGGTTTCAGCAACCCAACTCCACAAAAAACTGGTTTAAAAAGCCAAACTGACACAGAAATCTGCACCCACACATTGCCTGCTTGATTTCCACTGGCATTCAAGAGTGCAGTTCACTCAAGACAGGATACTTCTGTAACAGACACCGAGCATGTGCTGAGAACAGTTCCCTTATCCTGTGTGCGCAAGCATCTGCAAAAATGCTTGCATTGTCCTGACCTGAACGACATCTACACCTGTCACTGACATCTGGAGCTACTGAGCAGGTGGTTGGGGGAGAGGAGGAGCATAATCTTTCAGTTTTTTCGGTTTCCCCTTCCGTTCTTTTTTCAGTTCTTTTCAATTGACTCTTTCCACCTTTACTGCCCCCCCCTTACCCATTTGTTTTATATTATGCAAGACTTTTATTAGAGAAGCAAACGCCTTGATGAAAAACTATATGGGGTCTGCCAAAAATTCAGAAAAAAGGGTAAAATTTACTGAATGTAGCAATGACCATTTTATTCTGCATTTTAAGTAAATTACTTTCTGCATTTTTGCAATGACAGTATAAGTTTATTTACGTTCGCAATTCTTTTTTAATTTTTATATAGTATAACTGGATTTTTGTACGTGAAAATGTGTAGCTGAATTTATGCATAATTTGGGGTCCTTGGCAACAACTGATACATTTTAAGAGCTGTTTTGGAGCCACCAATAGATGTTTAAAGTAGAGGCTTGTGGGCTCCCTCAAGACTTTAAGAGAACGTTTTTGTCATCAAATCTGTATTAGTGTCAGCTGTTACCATGCTTTAGCACAGCAGATCAGCTCAAGATGAACACAGGCCCACCTGGGTGTGAGAAGGGGGGCCTTTGTGTGGTTCAGTTTCTCTGAAGAGCAGCATCTCATGTCTGTAAGTTTGTGGTTGGTTCTGCCCATTTCCCGTGTCAGTGGGAAGTGAGAAGTGAGAAATGCTGGCTCAGAGCGTATGGGTGGAAACTGAATCATTCAGTTCTAAACCACTGATCTGGGAGCAGCTTCACCCACTGAAATCCAAACTTTAACTACTAATATTTACACCAGTTTGCTAATAAACTGATTTATATCAGAAACTGGTGGAACTGCTCCAGGCTCAGGAGTTTCCTAAAAATATGCAAATCCACTGAGTAAGCTAACATCACACACAGCTGTGGCTGTACAGGTTAGCAGAAGCACCCTTGTTTAGGCAAAATGTACTTATGGGTGTATATATGGTATGCATACAGAATTTAATAAATCAAATCTTCCTGTACCTAGTTTGTTCAGGTAACCTTGAATACTTTGCATAAAAGTGCCACATGCATAAATGTAAATGTCTGTCAAGATAATAATGCTTCTTTTTTTGTTAAAAATCAAAGCATTAGACACTGGTTCTTCATATTAGCTTTTGCTATCAGACTTATACATAACTCATTATTGCTAAAATACGACTTAACCACAAAAACATTCAAGATGTGCACCATTTTCCTTCTCACTCACGAAGAGAGACTCAAGAGTCTGGGATCAAGTGACTTTAGAGATCATGATGAAACACTATGAAATACTCAGCAGCACTGCTATGGCACAATGCCCATGTAACGGGCAATGTTTCACTAATAGCTATTTCAACAAGAGTTACACAACACCTGATCATTTCCAGTAACATCTAGAGGACGTTTCATCATTAAAAACCCTACTTAATGTTTATTCATAGACAGCATATTTACACTACTGATCAAACATTTGAGGGTTGGTAATATTTATTAGTCTTTTTTGCTCACCAAGGCTGCACTTATTTGATGAAAAACAGTAATTTGTTAAATATTTCAATGCAAAATAACTTTTCTATTTTAATATACATTAAAATGTAATTTATTTGTGTGATGGAAAAGCTAAACTTTCACCAGCCAGTACTCCAGTCTTTAGCATCACATGACTTTTCAGAAATCACTCTAATATGCCAATTAGGTGCTTAAGAAACATTTCAAGTCATGACAAGAAATGTTGAATAAAAGTATTAATTCCTCTAAAACATTTGAACGGCAGTGTAATTTGGAGCAAATGAAAACAAGGCTTTGAGTGAAGTACATTGTTGGGTCTTCACACAAAATACAACCATCCAAAAAAATCCTCATGAGGCAATTTCTATGGAAAACACTGGTTGTGAAAGCTGAACAGAATTGTTTTCATTCACTGGTTTCATATGGTTTGAAACCAAGTGTGTGCCATAAAAGTCTTGGATAGTTAACATGACTAAATTCAACTGAAGACAAATTAATTATCTCTGGTTTGGCATTTCCAATGTACACTTCACTTATCGTTAGATATTTACAGGCTCATTCTTTGAAGCGTATTGCAGTCACACCTCCCCCGTTTCCCCCGCCCTAAAGAGCCTAACTGTGAGTTTTTCACTGGTTGGAGGTGGGGAATGAGGGTCTTAAGATGTGGTATTGTGTAACTTTCTAAGTAATCATCATCATCTCAGTTTTGACAATCACAATCTGCCTGGAAAGAACAGGTTTCTGTACGCCTACAGACACACGTGAGAGAATGACCTGCAAACTGCCACTCCCAAATGAAAAAAACACATACATCCTACTCACAACGTGTAAGAGCGAGAATGGTCATTCTGTGTCAGTGACATATACTGAGGTGTCAAAATGAAAAGAAGCCACAGGTAAAGGAGAAAGGGGGAAGTCCACATGAAAAGGACGGAAGGGGATGATACTTTGAAATGCAAAACTTGGCCAGACGGGTCCATGCAGAGCGATCTTAGTTAAACAGCTTGAGGCCCATCACCCACCTTGTTGATGCAACACCTGGTTACTGGAGGCCCCACAGGGGGAAATAGGTAAATTAAGAGAATGAAATGAGGTAAAATTACCCGAGGGACTCCGAGATGGGGGGGAAGGGAGTGCTTCACCAGGGTCTCTAGAAATAAAGCCAAATCATGTGTTCTACAACGTAGTGGTCTCAGACCAGTGGCTGATCATTTGATCTCAGACATATGAGATTTGGAATGAACCAGAGACCTAGTGATCTCCATGACCTTTTCAATCCTCAAAGTTTGGCTCTGTTGTATAGTTCCCTAGTCTTTATTTTCCTTCACTGGAGATTACCGAAACAATGCTGATATCAAATACTACTGCATGTAGTCTGCAACTATTGTCATGCTTGTGCATTTGATAAATAAACACTGACTTAGAAACACATTAACCAAACCTACGATAAGAAAAGTTGATCTGTGAAAATTCACAAAGCTATTAAATATCCTTGATTATCAGTTTTTACCATTTAACCTACAAATCAAAAGGCCTGTTTTCCTAAAGCAAATGATTAATCACAATCAGAAAACATTAACTTCAGGTTAAGTTTTATATCTGGCTAGTCAAGTTAAGTTAGTGACCACAGCATCATCATTAGCTAAAAGCTTTTAATTTGGAATTAATTTACTAACACATTCAGCCTAGATATTCAACTGGAAAAACTGTATCCATATTATTTTTAACATTAGAGCAGGTGCAGCCATTTTTAACTTGAATGTGCAAGGCATCCAGTGTCAACAGCTTCCAGGTATTTTAGCTGTACAAAAATGATGCTGCTTGACACTAGTATTTCTTATCACATCTTTCTTATTCTTATTCTTATTTTATCAGTGTAACCACCAACACACTAGTTTGTAGCAAACAATTTTACCATTTACTGCACTTTGTTCTTCCTAGATTTTTAATCTATAGTGACCAATGGAACCAAAGTGTTTCACATGTGAACCATCGCATTTCTGCACTTTTGGTTGTTTGGAATAAAATGCAACATTGATAACTCATTCCCTATGAGACCAGAGATGTGCATTTGGAAAGGAAACATAGGTAAATTATAATTCCATACTGTCATTTTGAAGAAACAGGAACTATGAGTTTCCGCAGAATTAATTAAATGTAATTCACAAGTTTAGTTTTTAGAGTAATGGTTCAAAGGTTTGTGAATGAAAATGGAAACTTTAGGTATGTCCTTCATGTCAAACTGAAAAAGGGGCAGAGAACAAGATATGACTAGCACTCTGGTGTGAAAAACTGAACAAGGGGAAACTGGAAGTTATTCACAATGCCATGTGGAGCTTTACTAGACACTTTTTGCTTCAAGAAAAGATATAAAAGAGCAGTCTGAAACATTTTAATACTACAGACTAAATGTTATGATAAAAAAATAAAAGGTTTGGAATCACGGAAAGCAATATGACAGCCTTATCTGATCTGTTAACCACTTTGAGTTGACCAATTGATGTATCAAACCCAGAAAAGCATTCTGAGACAGGCTTTTGTTGTAATCTATGTCAGAGTTGGAGGCATGTGCATCAATCCCCCATGCAGACGCCCAGTCTGTTATCAGCCCTGCCCCATATTCTGCAGCATGAGTCTGTGATCATTCCTTTTGTTTATCAGCTTGAAGCAGCAAGCAACACACAGAGAAGTTTGACATAAGCAGTTCCTAAAACAGATACTTTGACCTTCTGACCTTTTCAACAGGTTGAGTTTGTGCAAGGATGAATGGTGAGACAGGTGTACAACGGCACAGGAAAAAGGGGAGTGATAATTGCAACTGCAGCTACATAAACTAAAAGCTGTAGAATCCAGGAGTTTAAACATACAGATACAGGAATAACCAGTTTGGGGATCAGTCTAATGAACCTGGGTCGTTTAATCATGCGGCTTTAAGGGAGGCAAAGCACTCATTCATAGCATGGTTTATAGATTGCTAAATATAAAAAGGTTCTGTATTTTGATGAACTTACCTTTGAAGACCCTTCCCCCACTTTACTATTAGGCCCGACCCGTATAATATAATGTCCGGTTCAGAAGCTGTAAAGCACCCTTCCCCCATCTATCTACCACCTCCCCCCTGAAATAACTCTTATGGCAAGCCATTTCAACATTCAAAACTAACTAGGTACAACTATCTATTTTAATGTCACTTGCGCTTATTTTTATCTACTTATTTTAATCCAACAAGGAACACCATTTTTCCATTTCACTAGTAACTATTTATTAGATACTGGCACTAGTAGTTTTCTGCTACAAGTCCTTTTCCCAGTTAAGTCAAGGTTTCCACTGGTAACAAACCAGTTTTCAGTTTTGTTATTAATTAGGTACCAGTACTTATTTTGTTGCTATTTACTATTATTTATTCCAGTTTTCCAGTTTGAATCACAGATTTCCACAGAATTCAATGGCAAAAATTAGCGATTTGTTAATCGTAACCATGGCATAGACCTTTGGGTTGACGTGATATTGAATTTAACATATTTGAAAATGAGGCTGTGAGTGTTAGACTTTCAGTCTACGGAATAACTGTATAAAGTCCTAAATCATGTCATTTTCAGAACTCACAACTTTAAACAGTTTAATGGAATTGTCTGAAGTTTGTTGTGGAAAGATGTTTCATCAGAACAAACGGCATGCTGTTACACAACAGCACAAACCTTACCACACTGTAATTCTATTCCTCACAGTCTTTTCATTCCATTCTATTCCAAAATTAAACAACACTACCTTGACTATGGTCTATATTGCTAATATAACAAAACGGTTGAGTACTACTTTTGAATGTTAAATAGTTGAGCCAAGAAGTATGACTAGTTTGTTTTAAGTAATAAATGGCTTGCCACACTCTTTTACCTAAAGGTCCTGTCTGTCCTAATGTCATGAATGAAATATACATGCAGTTTTGTAGTCATGCTCTCCAATTACCGGCCTGTTTTATTCATTCATGAGGAACTGACAGATTTTCAGGACATCAGAGACGATGGCACAGAGATAAAACCTTCTGGCAAAGCCAGAAACGGTAAGCTTTCATTCTACAGTATGACTGCAGCAGTGTTTTAGTAAATAATATATTATTGTACTAAGACATGAAACGGCAAGCATGCGCATACATAGCGTGGTAGCGGTAGAAAGAAAGAGGCTTACCGGCAGCCGTCCGGAAGAGGTCCGCACCGGCTTAGGCTCCGGCCCGTGGGGGGTCGCGTACAAACAGCTGGGTCTCTGCTCCGCAGCTGTCGTGTTCCCGATCTGAGTGAAGTACCCAGCCGGTACCGAATTCATCGGTGGGCTTGAGAGTCCCGTGTTGAAAAAATCCGTCCTCACCGCTGAGAACATTTTCTTCTGTGAGCAGGTGAGTCCAGATACTGCGCCTCTTCCAGAAGCAGGAGAAATCCCTCTGGGTATCCGCATCATTTTGCGCACGAAAACCCACGAAAGTAACCCAAAATAAACTCTTTTATTACGCAAACCTCGTCTATTATTTACTGCAGAACGAATCAACCTTCAAAACGAATATGTATCTTAAAAGACTGCAAATGATACAGACAATATGCACTTTAGTATAATAAATACTGTTAAAGTTGTAGATAAATTAAGCGTGAAAACTACAAAAATGTAAACAACTCTCTCCTAGGGTCCTTTGTTGTAGTGGCACGAGAGAGGCTATTATTACTTCTTAATATACTGCAAATAAATTAAACGTATTAAATATACCACTGTCATTCAGTTTCATAAATGTACCTTTCAAAGGTAAACAAAGCTTGCAAATGTTTCTCTTGTAGTTCTTGCGTAAAGCCGGCGATTGTGAGAAACGTTCCTGTGTGTCTGTAATCCCTCTCCGGCCAAGAAGATTTGCTTTGACATCAGCTCAACAGAGGAGTGCTATTTTAGCGCCAAATTACGTCCCGCGAAATTTGGATCT
>JAUZSZ010000125.1:15950693-15960745 GCA_034780575.1 Labeobarbus marequensis
TAAAAAAAATTATATTAATGAAAGAAGTCAGTAAATACTAAATATTAATATTATGAAATACTATTACAAATCAAAATCTGTTTCTATTGGAATATATTTTAACATGTAATTTATTCCTGTGATGGCAAAACTGAATTTTCAGCAACCATTTTTGAATTTTCAGTACTCCAGTTTTCAGTGTCACATGATCCTTCAGAAATCATTCTAATATGTTGAGATAGTGCTCAAGAAACATTTCTTCTTATTATTGATGTTAAAAACAGCTGTGCTGCTAAATGTTTTTTGTGGAAATTGTAATATATTTTGTAAGGATTTGTTGATGAATGGAAAGCATTTATTTGATATAGACTTTTTTGTAACTTTAGAAATGTCTTTACTGACACTTCTGGTCAATTTAATGCATTATTGCATTAATAAACGGTACAAATTTCTTTCTTTCTTTAAAAAAAATCTTAATGATTTCAATAATCTCAAGCCTTTAAATGGTACATTAATGTGAATTAAGGTCAATAAATGATGATAGAAATGTCTTTCTTCTTTGTGAAAAAATGCTTTAATAATTCAGTAGAACAATCCAGTAGAGAGAAAACAAGAATACTGAACTCAAAATAATATCTAAAATAAATTACATATTTAGAGCTACACTTGATTATTAGTTCTGTATGCAGAACCTCTCAAATTGTTTCTCAGCAAATTCATAAAGCTTCTCAATTTTAACCTTCAAACCATTGATTTAGTATGATTAAACTCTTTAAATAAAACAACAGAAGATAAATGATATAATTATTCAAGGTCATTTCATTAATTAATTAATAATTACAAGACAATTGAGCAGCTAGTGCAGAAACAACAGTAAAGCTCAAGAGGTCATCAGCCCTTGATATGGTCATGTTCTAGTTAATGTCAGGGTGACTGAACGAGATTATGGGGGTTGTGGTAAAGCTTAGCTTACATCAGTTTAGCATTCCCTGTTTGGGAGGGGGGATGTGGCGGTGATTAAGATAGAGAGCTGATGACCTTTGACTTGTGAAGAGGCCATATAGTGAGAAGCACAGAGTAATTAAGATAAGATTCACAGTGAGAAACGACTCCCGTAAACAAACTGTCCCGCAATGTCTCAGTGTGAAACACTTCAAATAAACATAAACAATCATTTACACTATGAGTTTTAGACTGGCGATTATGAGTGCTTTGGGATGTGAGAAGGTGTAAATGTGATCATATGTTTGGGTGTGTGGATTTGGTTTGTGTGATAAATAGGCAGGTTTAATTGCAGGATTGTGTGTGTGCTGTTTGTAATGGGTGTTAAATAACCACAGAGATGCTCACCTGTGTCAACGGATTGAGTAAATTATCAGCTTTCAGACATCTACCAAGGTCTGACCATCAGCAGTGATGGAGAGGCAGACAGATGATAAGCAGGGAAACACTGTGATTGTGCAGATTTTCCATTGCTAAAATGTGAGACTAAAATATCTGTCCATTAGTTTAGAAAAACGTGTCAAACTCTGTAACAAAAACTAATCAGTTGTATATCTACTGCTTACTGTCAGCTGTCATATGCAAACAATTTAGAAGGATCTACATAGGTAGAACCAAAAAATGCTTTAAAAGAGAGATAAAGACATGAGTTCATGGCATTTCTTATTCATTTCTATGGTTTCCGCAAACATTGATTGATTGTTGTACAACTTTGGCAGCAATTCAGTGATGCCAAGAGTATCATGTGATTAAAAGGGATAATTCATCCAAAAATGAAAATTCTGTCATTAATTACTCACCCTCATGTCGTCCAAACTCGTTAGACCTTTGCTCATGTTTGGAATACGAATTAAGATGTTTTTGATGAAATCTGAGAGATTTCTGACTCTGCATAGACGGCAATGCAACTAACACATTCAAGACCCAGAAAGGTAAAAAATGTGACATCAGTGGTTCAACCATAATTTTATAAAGCTATGAGAAAACTTTGTGCAGAGAAAACAGAAATATGACTATATTCATCAATTTCTTCTTTTCCATGTAAGTCTTTGCCTGTGCGTTCACAATGCATGTGTGTGGTGCTGCTGACGCAGGAGCCGGCATTCTAACGTAGAACTTTTATAGTTCATTATATTCTGGTTCAAATAATAAGGCTGGGCAAAAAGTTGCAAGTCAACCTCTCTGTCAAAATTTTCAGACATGTTTATGAAGACTGTTTTATGTAAAGTACGCATCTTCTTTTGCTTGTAAACAAAGCACAGCGTGATCCGGGTTCTGCAATGCAAGGATCATGGTACTCTCGTGAACGTGTGGCAGAGACTGACATGGAATAGAAGAAATTGTTTAATAAATCCGTTATTTTTATTAAATTTTTTTTTTTTGCACACAAAAAGTATTCTTGTAGCTACCATTAGGGTTGAACCACTGATGTCACATGGACTATTGTAAAGATGTCCAAACTACCTTTCTTGAAGGTGTCAGTTGCGTTGCTGTCTATGCAGGATCAGAAAGCTCTCAGATTTCATCAAACATATCTTAATTTGTGTTCAAAAGATGAATGAAGGTCTTACAGGTTTGGAACAACATGACGGTGAGTAATTAATTCATTTTTGGGTGAAATATCCCTTTTAAAGTTGGCTGTTATGCTTACTCCAGTGGGAGCGCTGTTGAGGTTGATATCTCCCCATAATAATAAGAGCATCTCTAGTATTATTTGATGCATTGCATTTGGAATTGCATTATGGTCATAACTACATATTTTAGGCAGCATAATAAAGGAAACGCCTTAATGTTGGAAGCATATTATGCCTTACAATGTCTAAGGCATCAAATGTAATCATTTTAATAAAATTTACTCTATGTAAAAGTAAATTTTCCATGGTCGGGCCAAACTATTCTCATTGTTTGACCATTGTATTCTGTGCCCATGCAGCCCAGGCAGTATGGTTTAATTTTCCATTGTGGGGCTGATAACAGAGTTTGTTAGTCGCTGCCTTGGTAACACAAGTGTTTACATACCGAATGAGATGTAAATAGTGACCGCGTTATGAAGGATATGATCAAATTGTGTTCCAAGACAACAAACAAGCGGCCAATCCTGAGTGGCGGCATCACTACACGCACTTTTACCGTAGTTCATGATTTGTAAACTAAAAATTTCAATCACATAACCAACTTCATATGTATGGCTTTTCTGATGTAGTAAATTTGCTTGGTAGCTCACCTGATAAAAGAGCTCTTGTAGAAGCAAGCTAAGCATTGTTGCTTTAGCCAATGAGGCTTTATTTTGTGTTTGCTTTTGTTATAGCTAACAAAATGTTCTTTTAAACCACAATAGAGCATTAACCTTTTAGCACCACTGCACATTTCATATATGAACTGTTGTGACATGTTTATCTATTTTAGATAAAACTGAATAGACTTTAAGTGCCACTCATTCATAGTGTCTCTAAACATGCAGGAAACAATGTTATATCATTTTGCAGAAACGTCACCACAAGATGGTGGATATTGTAGAGACGTGACAGAAACAGTTAAACACACCTAAGCGTCAAAGTCTTCAAGGACTATTCACAATACAACACGTGAGAACAGTCATCTATTTCAGACTTTTATGGAGTTTGGCACCAGCGTGTGTGAGAACTGTCATCGACTGCATACGCCATACTCCAGCAGCACCTGCCCAGCTTCAGGAGTTGTTAGTTATAGATGTAAGGGCTGCCATAATCTCAGCTGTGGTCTCTGGGATGGTGGGTGGTAGAAGAGAAATTGTTTAAGGTTAAAGACAGAGAATAAGACACCCACTTTCACCCCATAAAACACCACCATATGATTTGTGATTTTTATGCCTCGCTGCAGCTTCTGTATTACCGTAACCTCAAAATAACATCCATCTAACATCTGGAAGATGTTATCCATCACCTGGCCCAGGCTTTGTGCCGTAATTTGAACCGAAGTCATGAGCGGTGCAAGATGTTGTCTCAGAGTCGGGTGCGTTGCTCTCAATGGAACCATAGAGCAGCGCTCGCGCACAGCAGGGGACCTTAATGCGGCACATACGCACAATAGCGCAGATACGGTATTTTGTATGTTGTGGCGTTATTGTGTCTCTGTCTCTCATAATGGCCCATAATAAGCACAGCAGCACAGCTGGCGTGTTTGGAGATGGCACTTCCTGAGGGAGTGTTCCGCAGAGAAATAATGACGGCTTTGATTGGACGGTGGGGAGAGAGTGGCAGTTCCTGCTCTTTTGTTCCATTGTGCAGAAGATGGAATGGGAAAAGAGTGTGAGCGAGTGTGTTGGGAGATTATACACAGCTGTTGGAGATGTCATATTAAAGACACACTTCACACACACACACGTGCATATCTTTCTGCCCTTCCCTGGCAAGACAACGGCCAAAAAATATCAAATATTATCACTTAAATCAGACAAAAATAAGTACAAAAGACAAACGCACAGGACAGGTGTGCACATAATTTTGCGTACATGCATAATGATGAATATATGATCTCTTTCAGCTTGTTAATTGCTATGATTATGAATTGCAAAGTTCTTTGAACCCTAAAAGCAGATATAAACATCACAAGATAATTTTAAAAAAGCAAAACTGCAAGTTGTGTAGAGTCATTTATGGGGTTGAGGGGCACTAGCTAGCATTCTTTATAATCAAAGAAATAAATAACAAATTTATTTTTAGGTGACAGCAGCATATGTTCTCACTCTCTGTCACAGATGCAGACAAACGTACACACACCTTTTTTTTCTGTTTGAGTGAATTTTCCATTAGAGTCTGCAAAGATCACAGGTTGGGTTGTTTCCTGCCACTGCAAGAGCACAACCACAGCAGCTAACCAGTATCTGCTCTCACTGCAGCACCCAGGGCATTAATAACACACTCATCTGCACACACTCACACACTTCTTTTAACCTCAGCTGCAAGTTCTGTCTCTCTAAGATTTTCCATCTTTGCTTTACAGGCGACTGCATTACCCAAAAGTCACACCACACACACACACTTGCATGCATGCAGGCATATATGTTCCTATATAGGCTTAGTATAAAGTTCTTTGCATTTTTCTTCAGGTTTTGAGTGATCATTCACACTACAAGCTGAACAAAATGAGAAAAAAATAACTAAAATGTAACTATATACAAGATTGTAAAGACAGAAGCATCATGCCCATTCAGTGTGAAAATACAGTATATTTGTCAATATGTTTTACTTTTTCACTCCACTTTTTTTCAATACTATGTACAATATTCAGGTAACTTAATCAAAATAATATGTATATTGACACTTCAAGACATTTGAGGGGTCACATGGCCCATCAGTTTAAAGTTGTGATAAATCAGAAGACAGATTTCTTCTTCTTCCATATTGTGATGTACATCTGAGTGTAACAGATTATCGAAAAAGAAAAAAGATAGGATGAGGATTTGGTTTTTGTGCATCAGTTGTTGATTGAATTTTGAGTGTGTTGCACTCAAAAGTGTGAGGCAAAGCAAACTAAATGATAGGAGAAATCCCGCATACGTTGCCAGAGAGAAGTCTCTCATTTTCACCTGGAAGATCCAATTAAGACATTTTGAATAAACATGATTTTTTTTTTTTTTTAAATTAAACTTTTCCACATTTTTTTTTTAAATTAAACACATCCACATATGAATTGTTCACAATAAGATCTACAACATGCATCGAGAAAATTGATTCAGGTTGAATTTTCTTTTCATGTTGACTTTCATTCTTTAATGTCTAAACTAGGTCAGTCAAATCAAATCCAAAGCATCATTGATATACTGTTTGTTTTTTGAACTGAGAATTAATGGAACACAAAATAAATTCAAATATCAAATAATCAAGGCTGCCCTTTTCCATACAAGGAAAATACATTGTGATGACTTGCTGCCAAGGTCAGTTTTATTTTTGTTTTATTATCTCTGGATTTGAACCCTGGTCCCCTTTGCATGCTAAATGAGACTAATGTGTTTAACACTTTAAAGACTACTAAATAATTAAAACTGTGTTTTTTTTCCCATGTGTTTTATTTGCACCAAGTGAGCTGCCAGGCCCAAAACTACCACTGCTGCCCCTGTGTGCTTGTTCATGTTAATGAACAGAGTATGTTGTAGTTTTTCACATGATGTGTGAGTGAGAGAGAAAAACGAGACTTGTAGCGTTTGTTTGTCTGAACATTTCTCTCTCTCTGTTCCTGATGGGACATCCAGATGTAACAGCAGACAGACTGTGGCCATAGGGGTGTCTCATGCCCTCAGCTGTCTATATCGTAGTCACCCTTTTCTGGTAATAAAAACATGCATGAGCACATTTTGTGGAAGACTTTCTTCTTCCACAAAAGAAAAAAACACGCTTTTTTTGTGGAAGACTTTAAGCCAAATGAGGTAAAAATGAGAGGTTAAATGTATATGCTATAAGCTATATATACTCACATATGTTCTTGACATGTTTAGTTTGTTTCTTTGACAATGACTCAACAAAAGGTCAAAAATCGTTGAGTCACGAATACATTAACTTTTTCTCAATCAAAATACCACAACAATCACCGTAATCCCACAATCCTTCCTTCCTCCATCTCTCACTTCATCTGCCCCCATCAAAGAGAGCAGAGGATGACTGGAGACATTTGGTCGTTGTGATCGCCCACCGTGAAATTGGCCCTTGGGCACGGATGATCGGACGTAAGTCACAGACAGCGGTTGGTGAGCTGTGAGGTGTTGGATTTCTGCATTTATTACTGATAAGGAAGGAGTGGGAGGGGATACCGGACCCAGCCATGAGAACTCAAACAGACTTGTGTCTGTCCGAAATCTTAGGATGGAATTCAGTCCATCTCAATTTCAACATTTCCCTCTTTCTGAAGAATCAGTTTTAACCTGTTACTAATAAGAAAGTTCATCAAGACAAATTCTCAGTGTTGGCTTGAAGTCTTCAAAGTCTTGCATGAATGTTTAAAAATGTTTCAGAAAATAAAAATCCATTAAAAAATCCTTAAAATTTACATCAGTCATGCAGACAGGTTGTCCTGCACTGAACTAAGCTAGAATTTGAACTCTTAAAATGTCAATTTATCTTAAACAGTCCTTGTGTTCGGGAACTCTCCCTCCCTCTCTCCTCCCATCAGCTCGTTCATTAGGTCAGATGAGACCTTATCTTGTTTGTCTGACACACTACACTACTTTTTTTTAGACAACAAATTAATCAGTGTTTCTGTTCAAATTTGGTAAATCTACTAAAAGAGTTGACAGTAAGTAAAGCTCACAAATCTAATTTTCAGTAACTTACAAAAGTCACTGCCTAGCAATAAAAACGCTTGGCCGTTTCACACATAAACCCACAGTTCTTTCTCCACTGCCATGATGTTTTTGGACAATATAAATGGAAGACTGTTTTACGCATGGGGCAGTCCGGGGCTAATAATTATAAGAATGGAGTCCAAAGCCTAATCACACAAATGCTTGGTAGTTCTCTATGTTGATTTTAAACAGTTCAAAAGCTTAGAAATTTCTAGAAAGATTCCCTCAGTTCAAACCTTCTGCCAGTAACATTAATAGAACATTGTATAAAGTGATGTTCTTCTGGTCTTTATTAACGTTCTCGAAATGTTAGCACAAAAATGTTATTCATACATCATTCATGGATGTTTTTTTCTGAAACATTAAGTTGGATGTTTGTATAACATTTTTAAATATTGCTACTTACTCTTGTTTCAGAACTTTCCAAGAACATGAAACATTTAAAACATTTGAAAAACTGAACTTCTGAATATTCAAAAAACACTGAGAAATAATATTTTCACATTAGCATCACGTGATCAATTGAACGTAATAAAACAACACTAGCCTAACATTATCAAGGAAATCAGAACAGTACTGACTGCAAAATTGACTTTTATCCCAAATGAGGTGTAAATTAATGTCATTTATTTCATCCTTTAGAATATAATGGTTACTTTACTGAAATGAGGGAGCCACAACTGCAGAGAGTGATAAAGTGATACAAAAGCTGATTTGCTAAATCACTGTTTACAACTTGTGAAAGCTAACACAGATGTATCTTGACTGGAAGCATTGCTGTTTCCCCACAGTTTACACAGTGGTCTTAATCTTTAACTGGTTGTTCTGTTTTTGTGTCAGCTAATTTTATGTGCTAGGTCCGTCACAGGTTTCAGAATATCCTGAGGCCATAGTCGTGATGTATGTGTGACCTCTTTACCCTACCGGTCAAATCCAACCTCTCACCTTTAACCTGCCATGTGACCTGCCCTTGATGGATTTTTGTAGCTGCTCCTCTGAGCTGTGAAACATAAACTAAACAGAAGACAGCACCATCCTGACACTGCAGTCTATAAGCACTATTTGATATGCTATAACTCTGAAAAGTCACTTCCACTTGGAAACACTCCTTGAGGTCTTTGTTATCGTAAATTATTTACGACAAATAATTCATCACTTGGGTTTTTTATCTTAACTAACTGCCCGCTTGCAAGATATATTAGTAAAATGGGCTTAAATAAACTCCCAAATCCTTCAGAATATCTTAATCCTGATTGGTTTACAAGTACTACACCAGAAACCATGTTCTCTGCTCTCTGCAGCATTCCAAAGAACTTTTCCAAGATGCCCGCTACAGGATACTAGTGGATTTCATCTGCAATGCCACACATGCAGTGATGTCAAACTGTCAAACACACAGATTACATATCAACACAAACAGATGTATCAACAAACTTGTCAGTAGAACATTATTTCAGGCATTCAAATGTGTCATATGTGTTACGTTAGAGGATCATATGATTAAAATCAGTTTATAAATAATAATAATGACAAAAAAGCAAAATAAACAGCTATGAAAGAGGATCAGAGTATCGTAAAAAGCTCAAGGCTCTTAATGGGAGACATTCTGACTCGAGGACACTAAACAGATGCTGAGTGTCTCAGTCAAGGTTGTTGCACTCCTACAGACTCATACAGTGAGGAAACAAATAGATGTTCTCATGTGACTTCATGCCAACATTCAATTCAAAACAGTCAACAAATCACTTTCCCTGTCCGTGCTGTTTATAGTTTCTAACATGGATCTACACACCAGAAAATGTTTAAATCCCCACCTAGTACGCTTGGGAAATGCCTTAGAGATGTGCACAGCTAAACAAACTCTCTGGTGATGAAATAACGGCTGTTCTGTCCTAAAGAGGAACCAAATGGGGCTGTACGCTGAGGGAACACAAAATAATACCATCATTGTCTCATTTTGTCTGTCTTTGAAACCGAGGAGCTCTATAACAGCTGGAGAAAACACATTCATCTCAATAATGATGCACAGCCTTTACTAGCAAGTAAGCTGTGATATGAAAAGCAGCAAAAAAGGAAAATTATAAGACCATTTAATGCTTTTAAAGGGATAGTATAAGTTTCTTTCTTCTGTAGGACACAAAAGAAGATATTTTGAAAAATGTTGGTAACCAAACAGCTGACGGTAGCCATAGTACTTTTATTTTGTACAATGGAAGTCAATGGCTACTGTCAACCCACTTTCTTCAAAATATCTTCTTTTGTGTCCAACAGAAGGAAGAAACTCAGAATGGTTTTTCATTTTTAGGTGAACCATCCCTTTAAGAGACCTCCAAATACTGATTATAAGAAATATTTTACATCATATGAAACATTTATAAACAGCTGTTTGTGAATGGCTGTCAGTAGAGAAAGATGCTTTTTGGTCACAGAGCGTGTAGTTACAGCATCTACCAGCAGGGGCTAACCAGCTAAACCAGGAAAACTAACTAAACAACTGCTGTTTCATTGTGTTTACTGAGGTCAAGAGCAACATAGCAAGTTTCCTGGATGCAAAAAACATTTTTGCATGTTGGATAGATTTATTTAGATTAACTCAGCCCTTGGCAACTGATATAGAAATGCGCAGATGCACATATGAAACACACACACAGTTTGTGACAGTGCAGGACCTCATTCCCCTCCTCCTGCTCCCCCTACTAGGAGACCCACAGCTGCGCAAGCCAGGTGCTATCTACTCTAACACACACACACACAC
>JAUZSZ010000125.1:15990896-16003785 GCA_034780575.1 Labeobarbus marequensis
CTAAGAGGAATGGTGCAGAGCTGGGTCTATTTTTACACCTCTTATGTAACACACATACACACACAAGCTCAAAACCTCATTCTTTTGCACACGCACAAATTCTTACACTTTCCTTACAAATAAAAACACACGTTTAAAATGTGCTGTAAATGTAATATGGTTTGTATATATTTTTAGTATGTACTGTATCAACTAGCATTTCACTGATGAAAAAAGGGAATTTAAAACTTTTATATGGCGAATAATGCTCTTTCACTTTCATTTTTCTTGCAGAAAAGACATTCTATAAATTACTGTAAAACTAGATCTGTAAAATGATCTGTGGCAAACATAAATTGTTGCTGTTGGTATTCAGACCTAATGGGGAAAAAGTTAAAACAAAACCAAAGTGCCGAAGCCATGGCACAGTGGGTGGTGCAAATGTTCATGACAGTAAGAGCCATTGTCCTTGCAGGGATGTAGGTTTGAATCCAGATCTCAGTCCTGTTCTCTCTCCTTAAATTTTCTGTCTTGCCATTCATTGTACTATAATTTCAAAGGCAAATAGATGATCTTTTGACAAGAGGTGTGGACCAGGCTGTCACTGGGGTACCCTTTCAAATGGTACATCTTTGTAACAGTTATATTGTGAAATATTAATACAATTCAAAATAGCAGTTTTCTATTTTATTATTTAAAAACGTAATTTATTCCTGTGATCGCAAGACTGAATTTTAAGCAGCCATTACTCCAATTTTAAGTGTCAAATGATCCTTCAGAAATCATTCTAATATGCTGATTTGATGGTCAAGAAATTTCTTATTATCATCAATTCTGGAAACAGTTGTGCTGCATAATAATTTTGCAGAAACTTTTGTACATTTTTTTCAGTACTCTTTGATGAACAGAAAGTTCAAAAGAACAGCATTAATTTGAAAAAGATTTTTTACATTTACTGTCACTTTTGATCAATTTATTGCATCCTTGCTGAATAAAAGTATTAATTTTTTTCTTTCAAAAAAAAAAAAAATAAATAAATAAATGTCTAACCCCAGACTTTAAGTTTTTAGTGTATGTAAAATAAAACAAAATATTGGGCTAAAATACAGCGTGCACCTTCAACAAAGCATCCAAATTGGTCCAATATGCTGGAAAAATAAGCTCAGTTTTTTATTTCCTCAACAAACCAATGTTTTCTTCCAGTATATCCACCCCCTTTTCATCAAAAAGAAGCATTTCTTTAACCGTTTCTCATCTACTCTCCATGAATGACCTCTGTTGGTCCCTCCCCCTATAGCTGATTGACAAACTGTAATGAGCCCCCCTAGGCTGGGGTCGAGGTCACCCCCCGAGCGGCACGTGCCCATTGCAATTATGGAGATCCTGCAAACAGTTTGGGTACGTAATTAGCTTGTGCATCAATCTTTAGCTTTTCAAGGCTCAATATACACAGCAAAGGTGTCAGTCATACTGAAAGCAGGTGGAAAACTGGATTTAACGTTTACAGGCCTAGGAGATTCTAGATCAACCGCTACGTTTGAAAGACACGACGAGTGCCTGCATCAGCCATCTTGTCTCTCCCCCGTGAATCCTACGTTAATGCATCTCTCTGACGCAGCAGCTACATAAATACTGCAAATCAAGAAAAAAACATGACTTGTTAAAAGATGAAAGTGGCAAGACAGAAAAACGAGGACAAAGGAGGAGAGAAACCCGCCCTCTTGCCTTTCATTGTTAGCGGAACGAGGGAGCGCGGGATGGCAGAACGAAGAAAGTGACTAAGAGATAAAAGCGGAGGGTAAGAATGAGGAGTCACTGCGGAAATGTTGATGGGATGATGGTGAGGGGGAGTGAGGGATGGATGAGAGAAGGAGCCAGGGATGGGGGAGGAGAGGAGAGGAGAACAGAGAAGATAAGATGTTGTTATCCTGTAGACAGACTGAGAGCCCTGGGGTCCGCTCGGAATGGGGAGGAAAGGAGAGGGGTCTTTCTTAAACAAGGAAGTAACAAACTGCTGAGACGATCAAGCGTACATGTGCGCGTTTCTCTCGTGTGTGCGCTCGCACTGCACTTCTCCACTCTATCGTTTGCCACAGGCGATAGAATTGTTACACTAGCTTCAATCATTTCCTGTTCGTCAAATCCATCCAGGAACCCAATTTTCCTGACTCGTCTCTCACCACCCTCGGCTTCCTGTACTATCTTTGTCAGCACAGCCAAAGATGAAGCATGACGGCAAGAAATACACCCTATATTTTTAGAAAATGAGCATAGGGTATAGGGAAGTTACCGCACGTTTGCAATACCATGACCTAAAGACTCTGCCAGAGCAAGTGTTGCTGGGTATGAGATGGGGGTACGAAGAGGAGCGTGCTGGGAGCGTTTCATTGGCTGTGGATGTTGCTATCCCAGCCGTGATTGGACGATTCGGAAATCATGCTGCTGAAAGCAGAACCCTTTGAACTGTGAGACAGCAGCTGAATACACAGGTCTCTGTGCGCGACAGAAACAAGCGTGCACGTATGCAGCCTATGAAACCTTAAACACTTGCGGTTTCATACTGTACTTACCCATGATTCAAAGCAATGACAAACACGCACGTGCGCAGATTCATAGTTGATTCGGCGTCAGCGTTCGGGTACGGACAAATGGAGTGCGAGTTAAGCATGCATGGATGAACAGCCTACAGAGACGTTCCCTATTCTCGGTAGCCAATCGCAGCGCAGCGGCCTGTGCCAAAAAACACAATCTGACGCTTCTGTCACGCACATGGGCCATGCTCTTCATCATGCTTCTCTACCCAAACTCCTGCAGGGTCATGAAACACAACCTAAAAATGCCAAACGTGTGTCAAAAGTGTGATTTTTTTTTTTTACCTTAAGTGAATCAAATCCTAAGAAGTCTTTTCAATTTTTAAATTATTGTAGTTATGTCAAGCTCTAAAGTATTTTATTGGGTGGAAGTTGCTAAAACACTCTCATATCTAAACTGATACTTTTCAAAGAACCACTGCTTCAACAATACATTTCCAGACAATTACAGTCAGACTTCAAATTGTCTGTTCTGATCATTAAATCTGTTCGGAGCAACATCTCTCTTATTATACATAATTTGTAGGCTTTTTGGGAGGACTATGATAGTTTTGTGCAGTAAAAGGTTATATTTTTTAGCCTGTATGTTTGTTGCCCATCTATAATTTATCAGAATAAAAGGCTGCAAGTTCTTGCTTGCAGTCTACACTATTTTTTTAAAATCTGGTCTATGTATACAAAACCTTTTTAAGATGAAGTGTCAAGTTACAAATGCTTCAGCTTTAAAAAATGTGTCTTGAGACCTCTGCTTTGTGTTCCATTCTACTGCACTCTGCACTCTACCTGTTTTCTAACGCAAGAATGGATCTTATGCAAACACCCCCTAAGAAACACATCAGATCGTGTTGGGTAGACATCATCCTAAGCCTAATTATACAAAACATAAAAGGGATAGTTTATTTAAAAAATTAATTGCATCATCATTTACTCAATCTCACATTGATCCAAATCCATATTTTTTTTATTCTGTGGCACACAAAAGAAAATATTTTGACAAAATTAAAGTCTTTATTGTTTGGACCCCAAAGTTCTTCAAAATATCTTCTTTTGTGTTCTGCAGAGTAAATGATGACAGACTTCAATTTTTCAGTTAACTATCCCTTTAAGATCAGCTAGTCAATCAGTTGTTTAGATAACCTACAGACTAGTCAGTTTTGAAAATATATATCTATACATACCTTGCATTCTTATAGGTAAAAGAAAACAGATAAAGTTAGATGTTTAATCACATTTGAAGGCCATTTCTGACAACTAACCCTGGCTCCTATGAGTAATTTTCTGCTCTTTACTTTCTGGGGCATTCTGGCTGACAGGGTGACGCTGTCCCGGGTGACTTTTTAAAGTTCAGACACCTTCAGAACATGATGTGAATTAGAGAGCTGGCACAGAACCAAACACACAGGGTAATCATGTCAGCTCAAACCGATGATTTGACACATGCAAAATTCAAAGAAAACCACTCTGCCGTATTTAAACCGCGCTCTGACTCAGGTTTTAGGGGCGTGTCATCAACTGGCAGATATACAGACATGCATTACTGATGCCCAAAGGGAATTTGTACACGTTCCAGGAGGAAAACATACAATCAAGTTATTAGAAGGCCTTACTGAACGAACCATAGACGTCATATAATGTATTATAGCAGAGACTGTCGTTCCACAGTCCAGCTGACGAAGGAGAGCTGAAGAGTTGTGTGTGTGCGCTTCAGGTCCTCAGGGTCAGGCTTTATGAATGTTTCAGAGGAGTGTCTCTTCCTCTCTTCTCTCTCTGTTTCAGGGTGACTGAACACAGAGAGCCAAACAACAGCTTCATGCTGCAGCCACACTGTTACATCAGACAGACTGACAGACAGTTGGAATGATGAACGGAGAAACAGACAGACAGATAGATAGATAGATAGATAGATAGATAGACAGATGGAATGGCGAACTGAGAGAGAAGGATAAACAGACAGATAGATCTGTTTTTGTGTCTTGGATAAAAAACACACCAAGTCTTTCACCTCAATCAATTAACTGAATGGAGTCAATTAATTTTTCTGTAATTTTTCTTCTGTTTCCTGAGTCACAAGCTTAGTTCTGGATCACAGGTTGATTTATTCTCAAATGAGGACCTGAAGGACAGCACAGACGGCAAAAATCAGCTGTGTGTTCAGTACTGGGTCTGTTTCTAGTGGACTGGAGGAATAGGTGACACTTGCACTAATGCACACACATACGCGATGTCTCTTTTCCTCTCATGGCTGAATTGGTCTCAGACATATTAACATAGCCTGTCTGAGGCTGTTCCAATTCCCGCGAGATCATCCTGACCATCCAGCACACACACACACACACATGCACAGGGCAGTGTGAATACACAGATGCAGCCGTGTTTTAACCTCATGAGGCCGTTTGCTTTTGGGCCACTGCACCTCGCACCCAGGGGTCTTTCTATGGACATCTGTGTGAGTGCATGTGTGTAGATGTGAGGGAATAGGTGTGTTTGTTTACCTTGAGTGGGGTCATGGCTTTCCCAGAAGACTTTGAGAAGTTTCTTTAAACTGACATCTTTAGGAGAGAAGACCACTCACACTACTTCCGTGTGCACTGTTAAACCTGGAGAGAACAGCACAAAAAGAAATTAGATCACACACAAATAAAGTTGTGCAAATGTTCTTTGATTTTGCAGCATAACATTAAGGATTGCAGAAAAGTAACATTCAGGATTTTAATGAATCTTTTACTTGGATATTAAAGTTTCTTTTTTATTTTTTTATTTATCAGAGCATGTTAAATTAAATGATTAAATATTCTTCCTTGTGTTAATTTAGTGAAGAACATTGTGGAAATCCTTCCTGTTTAGGGGTAAGGTTAAACGTTCGATTTTTTCTGTATTTCAGTTCTAATATGAATCATTTTAAAACTAGTGGTTACAACGGCTGTTTGGCTGAATTTACAGTTTATAGTTCATCAGATTATGTAAATAATGACAATAAATACTGTTAAAATATTGAAATATTATTAAAATATTATATTATTAAAATATTGTAAGAAAACGTAGCAATGGCAACACACACACTTTTGTTCAGCAATGACGCATTAAACTGATAAAAAGTCAAAGAGACATCTTTCAAAACATTAAAAACCTAACAACTTTTGATCCATAGTTTAAGCGTATATGTTTGTCTGTTTCATGTGGTTATGATGAAGATAAACTTCTCTCATCCAACTTTATGAGGTGCATCATGGGATGCTGTTAAACTATACTGGAGTAGAGCCCACAAAGGCTTAAACATTTAAAATGGCTTTGGAAACAAATTCAGGAACAATTTCAGTCACAAGAAAACAGTCACAATTTAAATTTGTCTATAAAACTACATTCAAGCATTTAAGCATAACCCTTGGGTTATGGCATAACCATAACCCAAAAGGTTTTCAGATCATAAGAACCATTCTGTCAAATGTCCCCAGATTTTTAACTGGTACGCAAAGATGAAACCTTTCATAAACAATTGTGTAAAACTGTATCTGCATATGCGGGTTGCTACTCTTACAAATAATAAAGCCTGTCTACATATTAACCCCAACACCCAATGCAATCCTGACAGCTGCAAGCCTTCTCCACACTTAAAAAAACCTGTGTGTGTGTGTGTGTTTGGAGAGAGAGAACTCTCTGCAGAGCTGCAGTCAGAACCTTCTCACTGGGACCAGTTCAGAAACTGCAACATCACAGCTGCATCCCTTCCTCCATCTCATCTCTTCTGAACTGTCTGGCTACAAGTAGGTCATACAGAGGAAGGGGGAAGGGCTGCAGATCTGGGAGAGAGCAGTGCACTCTGGGTAGTTCATTGCAGATGAAGGGAATGTTTTGGTGAAGGCTGCAGCGAAGCTCTAATCTGGGTACAGTGAAGCTGCTCTAGAGTTTGTGACTTACGGTTGGGAAAAGTGCCATCAGAGGCCTCTGATATGGGAGGTGAACGAACACATAGCAGCAAAAAGGAAGTGGGGAAAATGTATTTGGACGTGTTTACATGCATTTGATTGGCTGTGTTCGTGTGGCAGGGACAAACCTGAACACACTTCATGGTAGGTAGGGTTAGATGTGAAGCCCCCAGCGTAGCCCACTTGTGTAGAGAACACACCAGGAATCCTCCAGAAGCACCTCTCTGCTCCCCAAAAACAGCCCATACCTGAACAGAAATGGGACAGAGACATCAAATAGCAATAATAAGAGCAAAAACTGAATCTTTTGTAGAAAAATCACTCAATACAGACAGAAATTAACAAAATTTATTTTTGCTTCCTCTACAAAGCCCTTCCTAACTATGTCAGTTTGATGTCTCTAATCCTTCTGCTGATTAATATATTTTTACAAACTACAAAAATCTAATTCAGACACTGTTAATACTCTGTGACCCTCTCAAAACAAAAGCTTTTCCCCAAAACTCATAATCTATGGAAAACAAGACAGACCCAAAATGTGAAAAGCTCAGTGATAAATATAAATCATATATTTGCATCTCATTCTTTTTAATTTCGTCTAATTGCATCCAGTATCCATCTACATATTTTTGTGTGTATTAGTGTATCACACATCAATCTCAACTGGACTCAACTGCAAACTTCTGATGCTTTGTGTGAAATGGCCTTATGCATGATTGTGACCTTTAAGAAACGTGTGGCCAGGGTGGAGTACAAACGTTTGAGGTTTGAATTTTTTTGATAGAAAGAAAAAAAATTATACTTTTACTCAGCAAGGATACATTAACAAAAGATTCCTATTTCACATAAATGCTGTTCTTTTGATCTTTCCATCAAAGAATCCTGAAAAAAAATGCAGCACGGTTTCCACAAAAATATTAAGCAGCACAACTGATATAACACTGATTTTGTATTAAGAAATGTTATTTAAACATTAAATAGAATGCATAGCATATTAGAATGATGTCTGAAGAATAGAAAAAAGCTTATTTTAAATGTTTAATATTACTATTTTTATTTGTATTTTTGATCAAATGCAGCCTTGGTGAGCATAAGAGACCCCACAACTTTGAATGCTAGTATGGTGTTCAGTTAGGATGCTAGATAGATGTCTATGTAGGCAGCTCACTAGGTCTTGGAACAGAACTACTATGTTTGGACACTGACATTTCAACTCATTTATTTAAATGAGCTTTTAGCCACATTTTTACTGGCACTTGAAAACAAGAAGTCAAGAGGAGAGATGGAGAAATGAGATGGGAACAGGCTGGACTCCAACTCAGGTCTCCCATGGGTGACCACTCCGACACAAGTGGTACTTTAGGAAGCAATACGTTAATTGCACCCAAGGAATATGATCTTCTCCAAACTAACCAAACATGATCATCTCCATGCCGTCAGGAAACGGCTCCACTGTGGGGTTCCCATTTGCTGCGTGCTTTGCTGCAGAAACAGAGAAAGACAGCAATATAAATGTTCTGTAATAATGAGGTGTACGTATGCACGAGGTGGCGCTGTTCCTGATGGTGGGACTGTCAGACTGGGTTCTTTGGCAAGGATTACTGCATATTTGCCTGGTCTGCTCAGGCTAAGATGAATCAGTGCTGCTGCTTCTGCAGTGGGAGACACTTAGCAGATTACACTGCTGAACCTCCCCCCACCCAACACACACACACACAAACACACACACCTCTAAACCATCCAGAGAAGGTCACAAACCACGAGTGACGCGAATGCATCGGAAGGAGACAACATCAGCTCTCTGAAAGCCCTGTGGAACAACCTGCAGTGGATTAGGCCACAAGGGCGAAAAAGGATGGACAAACAAAATGTTTCCCGAGTTGGATGGATGAGGCCAACTGTGCCATACTGGAATTAGAGCAGTAAAGAGGAAGAGAAAAGGGGCACAGATGTGGGGAGGATTATAGCTAAGAAGACTGAAGTGATTTACCACCTAAATCTCCAGGCAGCAAAGGATAGTGGTTTACACACTGTGCACTAATATTAGCATATGGATGAAGAAATGTGTCATGGGCCCACAAACAAACACACACAATAGCGCATTTAGGGCAATATGCACCTCATTCCCCCTTTAATCTCCCTAAAGTTTAAACTATATACGATGAAGACCTTAATACTGAAAATCTGTCCATTAACAATTGCAAAAGCTTGGTCTGAAAGTTAGCCTAGCGTAGCAAAGTAACTTTGGCACGTAACATATCCTGCACTGCTTGTGCTTTAGATATGAATGATACCTCAAATCTTTTGAGCTTGCTTAGGAGAGGTGTGCTATTACTTTTCTAAGCAATTAACAATGAGACTTTTCCTGACGGGCATAAATTGACTCACACTGAAGCAGGGACCTGAGCCAAACCTACAAACTAGAATATAATAGATACTTGGAGATGGGCGCTTTTGACTAAGAACCCAGAACACTGTAGCAATAGCATTTTGCAAGGGCAAGCATATCTCATTTTGTTTAGTATATATAAAAATAGAATCTATGGATATACAAAATCTACTGGTTGGCTGGTTGTCTAAATCACTAGTCGACTAAATGGAGTTGCTGAACAATTGGGCTGGTTTTAGATTCATATGACCCGTATCAGATACTTTATTCATAGGTTTTTGCATTCAAAAATAGCTAGATATAGTACAATGGAAGGTAACAAAATTTAGCATTTTAAAATGAAAATAAATTGAGCTAAATTTCATTTTAACACAGGCCCTGTTTACATCTTAAGATGACCGATCACAAGTAGATGACGCTAAATACAAGTGTAAAAGGCATCTAAAATGTTTTGAGGTAGACAAAAATACATTCAACCGGATTGTTTTTATAGTTTAGATGCGCATGTGGTCAAATATGTTCAAACAGACACAAAAAACTTGTATCTAATCAGCTGAAAAACACACAGACTGCTTTTTAAATCACTTTAATTTGCTTCATTTCCCAATTGCTTGTAATCGCATAACATGGGTTTGTTCAGTCAGCAGTATTTGTGATGTAGAGTGTCAAGAAATAAGAAGGAAGTGTCTCAAGGAAATCCAAACAGCAATGGTCACAGGAGGCGCACTTGAAACTGTTAAAAACAGTTTAAGCCTCGGCTGACCACTTGTGATTGGATCACTGAAATTACATCTTAATACCAGGTGAAAACAAGGCCAGTGTCTTAAAAATGCAACACTTATGACAAGACGCTCAAGTAAAAAAAGCAGTTACGTGTGACGCAATGGACAAAGTAGTATTGCTGTCTGTTACAGCAGTGCTTTAAAGGAACTTTAAAGTAGCAAAAACTCCCTGAGAGGGTTTTATTGTGCAGATAACAGCTAAAGCGCAGCATGCTAACTAAAATAAAATAAACCCCTACAGACACCAATCTCACTAGCCATATGTCAGACAACTAGTTGCCTTAGAGAATTTTATTATTCACAGGCACTGCAAAGAGTACGTCAGAATTAAAGAACAAAGTGCATTTGGTTTCTTTTGCGAAACTTTAACCTGTTTTGCACATTGAGCACATTTAACAACAAGAATGCTGCTTAACATACAAGGAAATGAGATGACAAGCAAACAACTGAGAGACAAAGACAAGCAGGCAGACAAAAGCCATGCTACCAAATCAAGATAAATAGAGCAGCTTGTTTTGTCACCTTGACAAGCAAAGCTTTCTTTATTCTTGTTGGGGTGAGGACTTGTGCATCACACACACATACACACCTTTGCAGTCACATTTGCCAAATCTCACAATGTTCGAACAGACCACCTGGCACTGACCTGCCAGCCAAGCATACAATTATGCCATTTCTAATTTCTGCGAGGGAGGATCTGAAAAGAAAAGGGGAAAAAACACATTTTTCAAATAAAGAAGGTGAGAAATGGAGGATGAATGAATATTCGGAGTGAGCGATGAAGACAGGAATGGGCAGAGGAATAAAAGAGAGGGATGCGCAACAGATTAGAGCAGCGGAAATATGGAGCTGCACGTTTTTTTGTCTTTCATTCCTTCGTGCCTTTTGGCAGCAGATGAACACACAGCCACTCCATCCAGTGAAGAGTGAAAAAAATAACGTAACAAAAAAAAACTGGAATAAAGTGAACCTGGCCAAGAACACGCCAACACAACCAACATCCACAAAAGCTCTGGCACCACAAACCTAGTGTTTTCTCTCTCTACCACTCTCCACCCTCCTCCATTCACCTTCCCATAATGCCTGTCTCTCTCTCTCTCTCTCTCTCTCTCTCTCTATATATATATATCTCTCTCTCCCTGTTCTATCTATCTCTCTCTCACACACTCACACACCAACCACAGCAGTGGGTATTTCTCCCGAGGAGCTCTGGCATGGGTCCAGGAGGTGCCAGTCTGCCTCCTTTTAACAGTGCCCTGTGACTGTGCCAAAAGACGCCTTCGCCAACACCACAACACCTTACCAACCGCTCCGCCGAAAAAAGGACAGCGAAGACAAAAGGGAAAAAAGAGGAAAAAAGAAAGCGAGGCAAAGGAAGGCGGGTGAGCTTGACAAAAGAACCAGAAGAGGACTTTTTATGGAGCGGCGAGATTGGTAAAAGGACTTTTCTTCTCCGAAACTTCGGCTAAAATGGACTCAATTTGGGGTGAATTGTGTTCTGGCAAACAGAAGAAAAAGCAATAGCCTTGACAAATATCAGAAAGCGCACACAATCGCAACACTATACCTCAGGTTATTGCATGTTTTCTCTGCAAATTTAATTGGAAGTCTGCCCTTCCATCTTCATGGCACTGGAATGAGCGTTCTCAATCCCTCAACACAACAACTTTCTCATGACCCAAGGACCTGATGTTAACATGGACTATTACAGCATGTGTTTCTGTTGCCAATGTTGCCACTGCTTTTTAAGACTTGAGGATTACACAACTCTAAAATGTACCGTCTATAATATGGGTATATGAATCAATTGTGATTGGTTGGATGCATATCACTGGTGTTGGGTTCAGACAACTTCAGACAATCCATAATCTATAATTGTCAAACTGTTTGGAACCAATTGGAAATGATTTCACTATTTGTAATCCAATTATAAACACACCTAGAAGGGTGAAATACTGATTCACCTGATTCCATAACCACCTAACCATATTGTCTTGAAGGTAAACTGTGTCTCTTGCTTCAAGCAGGACTATACAAAAAAAATCTACTGTGGAGAAAAGGTCTATACTGCATGTAGGCCTACCTGCTGTGTTTATGACTCTGAATATGAAGGAAAAATCAAAGCAATCTCAGTATGAAAGTGTCTTAAACCAACCAGTTTTCACGTTCTTGTTAAACATTGCACATTCAAGGCCGTTTCTGTTGGACTGCACCAACACAACCTCATGCTGGGTCAACTTGAATCAGCTGAGACAGAGGAGTCACCGACAAGTTCAAGTGCCTGTATGTCCCCTGGAGGTGACTGCTGATGCATTCATACCATACTTTCTATTCAAACCTGTATCCAAGCAACCATTTCCGGTTGCTATGGTGAAGGCTGGCCCCCCTCATTGCTACAGTTTGCAAGACAGTGCACGTAATCTGTGGAACACCTCCAGCATTCTGATGCTCGAGACAAAACATAAGCTAACAGATACAGTTGTAGAAAAACAATATTTTCAGGCCCTAAGCAAACAAATGTCAACTTTCTGAATGATTTGATGATGTAAAAATATGAGTTTTATCCATAACATGCTTTGCTCAGCATGACCCAAATGAGTCCATAATATAGATTTGTTCTTATTAAACTCCCAGAAAGCTCATGACTTATAGTGAAAGGCCAGTAGTACATTGTTATCTAGGGGTTTGGAATCTCGGCTACTAACTCAAAGGTTACGGTTTCAGTCTCAGGAAGGGGAAACTCAGGATCTGGAGAGCTTCTTTGATTACAGTTTTACTCGTCACCACTGTGCCCTTGAGTAAAGCTCTTAACTACAGCCTGTTCGCGGCGGACTGAGTATCCTATTTGTGTATTCTATGTAGCTTTGGATAAAAAGCATCTGCTAAATACTTCTGTGCGGGGGGTGATGGAAAACCAATAGCAGTCACCCAGTCACTCTTTACAGAACTTTTTCTTCTCCAAGGTTAGATGAAATTGCTCTTTAAATGGCAATGAGGTAGAATATGCATCATATCAGAGGATATACACACAATGAAAGAATAATTTCCCCAAATAAGGATTTGAATCACAAGTAATGCTTATGATACAGACATACACCATATTGCCAAATGTATTGGGTCGCCCCCTTCTAATGAACAGGTTTGACTGCTTTAGTAATTTCTATGAGTACAAATCTTAATGTTAAAGCATATAATGATATTCTAGGAAATTGTGTGCTTCTAATA
>JAUZSZ010000125.1:16046842-16057269 GCA_034780575.1 Labeobarbus marequensis
TGTTTGCGGGTTAAAGTCAACGGGAAATGTGTGTGTTTTTAAAGTCTTTGCGCCCGTGTCTCTCTCTCGCTCGCTCGCTCGTTCTCCCTCTCTCGCTACAGCTGCAGATCAGACACACAATGGCGGGCTGCAGTTCCTCCACTCTTCAACATGGCCGAGCGGCCGCCGCCGCACGTTTATCCACGGCGGTACAGCGCCACCCTACGGTTGGGAGGAGGAGGGTGTGTATGTAAGTGATGTACTGACATGTAGACATTTATACATTTGTTTTAGTAGTAGTGCTCGTTCTTTACTGTGATGCTACTTATAAAAATTAGTTATTCCTTTTATATAGTACATTTTTATATCCCGAACATTAATATCTAGTATTTATAAAACATTTTTTTATAACGCTGTCAAACGATTAATCGTGATTAATCGCATCCAAAATAAAAGTTTTGTTTACATAATTAATAAGAGTGTGTGATACTGTGTATATTTATTATGTATATATAAACACAAGCACATGCATGTATATATTTAAGAAAGATGTGTTATGTTTATATATTAAATATATAATATAAAATATAATAATATAAATATACAAATGTATATACATGTAAATATTTTCAAAAATATACTGTATGTGTGTGTATTTATATATACATAATAAGGAATCACAGTACACATACATATATTACGTAAACAAAAACTTTTATTTTGGATGCGATTAATCACGATTAATCGTTTGACAGCACAAAAAACATGTATTAGGTAGCGCTCGTTCTTCACAGCGGGGCTATGCGTAAAATAAGTTATTCCTTCTATATATAAACCTTCTATTATAAATAGATTATAAGTAGTTATATTAAAATACATCATTTTAAAATATATACAAATGAGTTAATTTTCAAATTCTCCTATTCTAATTCTCCTGTTAGTTGTTTTTGTTATTGCCAGTTGTTGTAATGTCCTTTAAACTTACAAAAGCCAATTCCTTAACATCATCCTGGAAGAAACACCATGACTGATGAGAAAAACAACTGCAAAAACATCTGGATGCATTGGGCAGATTTGATCAATTCTGTGGTATTAGCTTGTTTATTTATCTCAGTTTAAAAATTCATGCTGAAATTGAAGAGCTTGATATGTTATCATGAACATTTAAAAAATGTCTAAAATATCAATTGAGACCCTCGTGTAAGCTCTCTCTCACTGCGCTAACGACTGTGTCATATCAGGAATGATATGTTTTGGGCTGTTGAAGAGAATGAAGAAAAAGATAAATAAAACCTGATCATTTTTGTGTTGATATAATGAGTTTATACTGTATTTGCGTAGTGAGTTGAACTATGAAAGCCCAAGTAGAAATAATATCCGCACTGTCACTTGTTGGCCACTAGATGTCCTCATTATAATGCAGCAAATTGATATGAGTCAGTCCATTGGCCAATACAAAGCCAAGTCATTGCACACGTGAACCAAACGTAGGCGGCTACAGTACATGCTACTGCTTCATGATTTCTTTTAAAGAGCGACGTACTTCATTACATTTATAAACGGAAAAAGGCATTCTTTTTAAGTGTTCACAAGCGAGTTATATGCTAATACTCATTTTGATAATGTGTCAAGTTTGAGCGCGAGCAGCACTTCTATCATATGTTCTAGCAAATAATGCACAATTGCGTTTAAATAACACGCTTGCCATTGGCTGTATAAAAAGCTAGAAATTTAACAATAGCTGCCTAATCTCTCTAATGTTTCTAAATTCAATTTATTGTCATTGCAAAAACTGTACAACTGTATTGCTAAAACAGTGCAAACTAGTTAAATAAAAACAATGTAATCTGTGTAAAAATAGTGAAAATGTTAAATAAAATGCAGAGTAAAATTAGAAAATGTAACTAAATCGAATAACACTTTACAATAACGTTCTATAACTTTTGTTATGAACTAACAATGAAAAATAGTTCATGTTAATTTAAACATTTGCTAATACATCATTAAATGTATAATGTATAATACATTATTAAAATCAAACGTTGTATCTGTTAATATTATTTAATAGAGCTGAGCTAAGATGAACTAAAAAAATGAACAGTTATGTTTTAACATTAACAAACATAAGTATAAATACTGTAACAAATGTAGCCTACTGCTAAGTGTTACATAAACTGCATAGTTAACAGTAATTTATGTTAATTGCATTAACTAATAGTAACTTGAGACTTTATTCTGAAGTCTTACTGAATATTTTCTTCTCTATTATAGTAATCCAACAAAATAATGCTAAATGCACCTCTAATAATAATGAACATATGCAAAAGGCAGATCACTCAGTGAGTGATCTCTCTTTCACACACACACACACACACACACACACACAAATGAACCTGTTAAAACCTGAAAAGAGTGACATGAATGAACGACCAATTAAGAGGGTCTCTTTACCGTTTACTGAATGTGTATTGATCCAATTTGTGAGTCTCAGACTGTGTCAAAACAACTCATTAGTAGCTCTATCTCACCCTGTAATTTATTAAGAGATGTGAGACCTGTGCTCTGTAACCTTTCAAGCTTTGGCCTGTTATTTTACTCTTAAAGCCCAATGTCAGATCTTTGAAGATTACTCTCATGGAGAAAGGGCTTGAGGTCTAAGGAATTTCTAATAGAATAAGTAATTAGTTCTCTGGTTTATCTTGTTTTAATATAGCAACTGATGTGTATACTTTGAATGTTGTGGTTGGATGTGTTGGTTTCAAGTTAGTTATACTTAAAACTTAAACTTTTATCTTTTATTTTTAAAATTGTAGAAAAGGTGAAATGTGTGTCGGAAGTTTTGTTAGATAGGTTACACATATTGTGCAAACAAGGAAAATCTCTCATTTTCTATAGCCTGCATGAATGTGGGTCCCAACTGAAACTCAATGGCCATGAAAAAAGGAAGAAAAAGGCAGTTGTTAGTTTCACAACAACACATTCTTGTGTGTCACGTTTGAGATTCCTGGCACAATGTTCTGACAATTTTTCAGTAACACATGTCCTTCATTATTACATATTACATGCACTTACTATAGTAATAACATTATGAATAATTCCATGCAACTAACCCGAAACTAAACTCTGATCCTAACCCTAACCTTATATTAAGTAATATTACTTTGTTCTTCAATCTATAACTACACTGTAAGAACACTAAATGCATCATGGTGCTGATATTTGTGAATAGTTGAGATATTTCACAAGCTTTTACTTTCAAACTATCATAATAAAGAAACCCCACTTTTTCCACATTTACCTAATTTCAAAGAAAAGACCACAAATTCTCTAATTTCTTGATGACATAAAAGTTCCAACATTTGTCACATGGCTGTGATGTCATAACAGCTCTGCCTCTCATTGCTGCATGTGACAGGTCAATGACAGGTGAATTTTATATTTAAAATGGATGGCACTGATCTGACTGCACAGGGATTGTGCAGAGGTGACGTTAGTGTCCTCTCAGTTCCAGGGTCCTGTGAGAAATAAGAGATGGAAAATGATTGGATAAAGTATTTGGTTTGAGTTGTGCGGTTGTTAGGGCAATGACCTTGTTAGCATAGAGACAGGTTTTATTTTACAGAAAAAATAAAGTCAACAATTACAGACACTTGACGCTAAAGTCAATTGTGTATTCTTACATAATTTTCCATAGATCTTCCATGTGGAAACCTGATTGATTACCAGCATAAAGCGTTTTTTTTAAATCTAGACCCTTTCTGATTGGGTAGCTGTTGTAACTGAGGGCAGATCTGCCAGTTAACTGGCCAATAAAAATAGCTGTGAACTCTATGATGTCACCACTGAATAAATCACTCTGAATCTGAAATGGCACAACAACAAAGAATTCCCACAATTCAAAGCAGTACGGCAGCATTCATGTAGAACCAGTAAAACAGAATTCCCCAAATAAACTAAATAACACATATTTATGCTGAACTGATCCAATTACTTGTGAAAATCTGACCACAGATTGCTTTAGAAATAAAAATAGATATTTAAAAGCAAAAAAAAAAAAGCGAAAGTGTTTGGGGTAAATTCAGGGAATATCGTCCCTGCTGGGAAGCACAGCCACAATGAAGCATCGGAGAGCCTTGAAACATTTGGTGGAACTGCCCTTTAACATGAATTGTGAGTGTGATCGTCTTCTAGCTTGCAGAATGAACTCATCTGCGTTCCTGGCATTCTGAGGCAGCAACACCATCTGACTCCAGCGGAGTAAATTATCGCTGTTAGAGCATGTGACACAGCAGCTTTGTAACTGCATCTCCCCTTCAACCAGTTTAGGTCCTCTCTCTCGCTCTTTCTTTTTTCTTTCTTTCTCTGGGGGCAGTAGTGCCCTCCTGTGCTTGTGGGACAGGAATGTTCAACAGCAGGGTGACAATCTCCTGCTAGCCCTTTACAAACACACACACACACACCGAGGATGACATCAGCTGCTTGTCTACATTGCTGGGACACTCCAGGCTGCCAAAGGGGGAATGTAGCACCCGTCAGTTACTTCAGCCATGCTGCTTGTTCACATACTATCCATACTGAACAGGTTAGCTTTTAATAAACAGGCCCAAGGAGAAAGTATCCCTGTTTGATGGAGATAAAGGCTACTTAGAGAGAGAGAGGAGGACAGTGCATTTTTTGGGGACAATTAAGCATTTAAAACCTGATAGTTTTTTTTTTCAGATTTGTATAATATTTTTATTCCCGATTTACTTTCACATCAGAGACACATATCACAATTCAATGCATATATTATATAATATAATCCTCTGAGTTAAAAATTAAATTAAATTAAATTAAATGATCCTGAGATAAAAGTTAATAAAAGGTTTATCGTGTCAAAGGCAATAATTAATCTTTTCCACTTTGTTAAAAATAAAATAAAAATAATTAAGATAATAAATTAATATGAAATAAATTAATAAAATAAAATGCTGAAATAAAATAAATAAAATAATGATTCTATGGTTTTACAAGCAATGCTGGTCTTTCTAAAGCAAGGGATGGCCTTGCGTAAGGAGCCATACTGAGCTCCAAATATGTCTAATTGCAATAGTTTAATTGTGATTAGATGTGCCAAGGGAAAAATAGAACATACTGTAATTGGACATGCAGGGATGATCTGGTTCAGTCTGAATGCAGATTTGTTAAGCTTGAGATAATCTTAGATGACAATCAAGCATCTTCGGCTCCCGCTCTTAGCTCATGTAACACAGTTAAGAGTTTTGGGGATAAAGTTAAAGCAACATTCTAGAGCCCTGTAGAATCAGACTGCTTGTGGCCTTTGTTGTGGTAACAGACAGCACACATGTGTGTATGTGTGTGCGTGTGTGTACGCGCGCACTTATGCAGCAACTGTACGCCACACATGGAGCTATAGCTGAAGAAGACAAACAACACTATAACCTCCAGCCCTGACCCCCTTGGTGATGAGCCAGATCAGGCCCTAAAATCAGACTGTTGTTTCAGGGCCCTCACAGGATCTAACCTCCTATATAAATCGGTAAGTGATGTGCAAGAGGTAAGGGTTTTGTATTTATTTTTAGGAATTAATTTTTTATTTGTTTTGTACTTGCAATATAATCCTTGTGTAATATAAGACTCCCTGCATCACAGATATATGTCAGTTAAGGCTATAGTTAACTAAAAATAAAAGCATTAAAATGTGTTTCTTGAAATAAAACGAATGTTAACTGAAAAGTGGAAAAAAACAATATTTTATTTCATTTAGTTGCCAAGGCAACATTTTTATTTTCATTAAGTTTATCTTGATGTACTAAAATAAATAAAACTAAAGCAACAAATGAATAAAGTCTATATTTAAAATATTATAAGACACAACAAAATTGCTAAGCTTTAACTAATTTTAAAATGAAAAACAGAAAATCTAAAAACTATAATAGTATCTCAATGATACTAAAACAACACTGGTGTCAGTTCAAATGATAAAATGTGTAACATGTCCATTCATTTTTTTTTTAAAACAACATCATGATTTTAAGGTTAAAATGTACAGTATATGAAAGTATAAGGTAAAGAGTATATTTTGAAAATGTATTTTTAATTTTTTTAAGTAAATTAAAACATTTAAAATAATTATCAAAATGATATAAATATTTGATTTTAAATTGTTTTAGAATTTTTTAGTATAGTATATTACATTGCATTATGTCAAATTCCTTAAAGTACTTCATAACTACCTAAAACAAGCTGTATAAGAATCTGAATGTGCTCACAGAGTTCAGGTAAATTTTCTTTGTTAACTTAAGGCCCGGTTTCACAGACAGGGCTTAGCCAGGATTTGGCCATAGGCCAATTAGGACATTTAAGTAATTTTAATAAACGTGCTTAGGAAAAAACATTCCTGGTGTGCATCTTGAGACAAAACAAAGGCACTGATATATTTTAAGATCAGTCATTACAAGTTACTTTCAGTTGAAACAGCTCAGACTTACATTTTAGTCTATGAAACCGGGGGTTTATGTTGTAAAAATCATGAAATATTATCAATGGGTTTTTTTTTGTTTTTTTTCCAATCCTGCAGTAGGTTCTATGTTACATGGTATTTTAACCCCTGTGATCACCTGACTGAGTTGTCAATTTAGTTTTATGACTAAGAGATTTGGTCTAGCATGAAGGGTCTAAACCAAACAATGATGTAATCAGTGTTTATTTTCTGCTCGCTCACAAATACAGATGCACACAAACGTAGTCTTAGCAAGAGGGGCCTGGACAGTGAATGAAATAGAAATAAAGAGAAATGGAGCTGGAAGGAGAGTGAAGAGAAGGAGGGGGCCATCTGTCCTTCTCCTCTGTTCCCTAGTTTGGTCACTCAGAGCTCTACATCAGGGGTCATAAGCTGGGGCGCGGAGATTGTGATACAGACTGGGCTGGACATCACACGCATACGCATATAGTCATACAACCTGTTTTCTTAGTAATGACAAATGACTTACTGTTCCAAAAAGGAAGGAGAGAGTGATGTGTGTTGCTGGGAAGACTCTGAAAGAAAAAAGAGAGCGAGAGAGAGAGAGCAATCGGTCATGGCCATTAATATAAATGGTTCCTCCTACATGTGGTCATCGTGCAGAGTCTGTTTTAAACTCTAAAGAGTGTTGTCAGGAGCAGCTGTCCGTCATGCTGAAGCTCTCAACCCCTTTCCCTGTGGCATTGCATCATTCCCCCTGTATCCCAAAAAAACACACCAAGGCGAGTGAAGTTTCACAGTGTGCTTCAGCTGAGACAGACATTAGATGGGCAACAGCATGTCCATGACTCCAGAAAGCATTCAGATAACAAGTCTTTTAAATGCATGTAAAATGAGAGGTTAATGGTCCCAGACCTCATGTGAAGCTCTGTCTTGGGCGCATGTGGTATAAACCAAACCACAGTCCCGCGAGCGCAGCTGTCAGGTGTTCGTCACCGTGGACCACCGATCAGTCACCGCGCGATCTGCTTACCGACACCGAGATGTTGCATTGTCTTACCTGACTTTTCTTACCCGTTTCTCTGCTTCTGCACGTGAAACAGAGCGCGACAGTTCCGCTGCCTACGAGCCGAGAGGAGCGAGCGGGTTATCATGAGTTGTCTGGATGTTATGTACCCGGCTTATGGTCATTACTCACCGTACGCGCACAAAGCCTCAGCGTTCATCAGCACTTTACCGGTAAGCAGGGTACAGCGCAATGCCCACGGAAAATGCATACTTAAACTGTAATTGAATTAAAAATGCAAGTGTGCATTTTTACACTTTTTATATCACGAATGTGTTTGCTCTGTGTGTGAGGTCTGTGAGAGCGGGTCAAGTTGACACATTCCAGTGAATATTTCTTAGGTTCTGTATCGGCACAAACCTCTGAAGCAGTCGGACATTTCCATTATTGCACAGAAATACAGTTAAAAAGATGCAGTTCATGCGTGGTGCATGTTGTCACATTACAAGGTGTAAGTTGCCTATAAGTGGAACTTGACATTAAACAGTTTACATGGACTTTTCAGCTACATTTAAACAGTAAAAAATAGGAAACAACAAAAGATTCATGAAATAGCAAAACGTTGAAGGTAATGTACAAAATATCAAACAAGGGTTGTGGGCAACAAATATTGTAATTGATAAATTGCATAAATAAATATTAAATAACATTCACAGCACAGGTGGTAACTTGTCTTGATCTGACTGTCTTGAGAACACAGTTCAGTCTTTCACTTATGAAATTATATTGTTAAATCATTATATAGTTGAATTTACACTGAATGTATACTTGTGTGATTTTATTGTTTTTACATTTTTATCCAACCAAATATTTTGGGAAAAAAAAGTGAATTGTGATTTTGAAGAATTGACAAAAGTAATTCTAATTTAAGAGAGTTTAGAACAAGTTGTTTGAAGCCAACATACAAAATCACTGCTAGAGAAAACAAGCATTTGGTGTATTTTTGACCCACAACAGTATAGTTACTGAAAATTTGACAACTAGCCATGGTCTTATCTGGTCCTATATATATATTTTATATAAGATCGCAACTGTCACACACTTCTATATACATTCATAATTGCACAGTCAGATACATGTGCACACACACACCCAAGCATACATAAACACTGACACAGTCAGACACACACACACAAACAGAATGTGTTGCAATGTCTCTCAGCTACTTCTTTTTCTTAGGCACCCCTTGGTCTGAGAAGCCCCTCGTCTCGCTGTAGGGATCCGATGGACAGCGTGGGGGCCCTGTGCTGCTCGGAGAGTGTCCCGGTTTCTGCTGGAAGCTCCAGCTCGGGGTGTCCGTCCCCATCACTGTATCCTTCAGCCGGACAAGTAGAGGAGGCTACGAAGGGCAAAGAGGTCAGGGAGGCAGAGTACCTGAGCTCACGATGTGTCCTCTTTACCTACTACCAAGGGGACATTAGTAGTGTAGTGGACGAACACTTCTCCAGAGCTCTCAGCACCTACATGGAGGCCGAGGGCAAAAAGAGGCACAGTGATCCCAGCACAGGTGAGAGTGCGGCAAAGTGCCAGCAGTTTGAATGGAGACAGAAGCAAGGGAATTTAAAATCACTGCAAATCATCAAAATCTCAGCTAAGTTGTATTCAAATAAAATGCACTGAATCAAATCAAACTGATTTGAATTTAATGTAACTGAATGAAGCTACTTATTAGAACAAAGTCAGTGAGAAATGAAAGAATGATACATTTTTAAAGGGACAATTCATCCAAAAATGAAAATTATATCATTATTTAGTCATGTCATTGTATCCTCAAGTCGTTCCAAACCGGTACGACTTACTTTCTTCTGCACATGTTAAAATAAAGGTTCTTTATTGGCATGGTTGGTTCCATGAAGAACTCTTCACATCCACCTTTCCATTGCACAAAAGGTTCTTTATAGCGGAAAAAGGTTCAGATTATGAAAATATTCTTTACACTTAGAAAAAAGCTTTTTAAAGAACTTTTCTTACCTGTGTGTGTTTGTGTCTGTGTGTGTGTGTTTTTTTTTTAAAGAAAGTTCTTTTGGGAACTCAAAATGGCTCTTCTACTGAATCAATATGAAAACCCACTTTTACAATCAATATTCTGAGGAATGCAAGAGAATACGTTCAGAAGAATGTTTCAGCTGTTTGTAGACATACACACACAAAAAACTGTAACCTCAAAACGATAACATCTAAATTAACTGGTTTTATTAAAGTCAAAAATAACTTTTAACATCACTGAACCAACCTATATACATCAGTTTATACAAACAACACTAATTTTATGGGCTAAATCAGGTGGAAATAATTATTTAAGGTAAAAACTGCAGGATATCACTTTTCACAATGAAAGTCAATGAGGACCATAAGTTTCAAGCTACTTCAGAGCTGAAACAGTCTTTTGTGATAAGAAAAAAAAAATCATAGGAGCTCAGAACATCATGAGGGTGAATAAATGATTACCGAAATTTCACTTTTGTTTGCACTTTCCCTTTAAGGACAGGAGCGAACTAAAAATTTGGCACAGTTGCACGGTCACAAATAGTCACAAATGTCTTTCACTTTCTGTGGCTTTTGTGCCGCCAGCTGAGATAGCGTGAGTAGCCTGATGAATACCAACTTGCACAAGTGTCTGCTATGCAAGGTGGTGCTTAATTTGTGTGTGTTTACCTTAATGAACCTTTGGTATATTCCCTCCCTCCCTCCCATGACATCTTCATCTGGCCTCTCAGACGCTGCCTGCCTCCCAACAGATACTATGTTTATACGTGGTGGTAAGCACAGTGGCTCGAGCTCATATCGCGTTCAAACGGCTCACAATACTGAGCGTCAGATTTATGAGGAGCTCGCCCACCCCTCCTCTGATCAGGACTACCTCACCGGTGTCTTTTTTCAGAGGAATTCTAAATATAAAAGTAATGGCTAAAAACATAC
>JAUZSZ010000125.1:16268968-16280523 GCA_034780575.1 Labeobarbus marequensis
TGTTAGAATTGTGTCGATGTCCCAATATTTATGGACCTGACTGTATATAAAGTGGTACTAGTACCTAAATGTTGCCTCAAGCAATAGGTCACTTCCAGCACTTCACAGAGTTTTTTATTTAATAAATTAAGAATACAATGCAAACAAGATGATATATTGTGCGATAAAAAGCATTAGAACAAGACAAATAGTGTGTGTGACAAAAAACAATAACAACAGACATTATGAGTATGAGTTTAGTGTTTTTGACAGAAGTTTCTTTTGCTGACTAAAGCTGGATTTATTTGATCAAAAATAGAGTAAAATAGCGGGACAATAAACTTTACTTGATGCCTTCATGTACAATGCTTTATAAAGGTATTCATGATGTAATACATTATACAGTATGTTTTCATAAATAATTGTAGCCAAAGTTAAAACACATTATATTTGCAGATTTGGTACATCTGAAATTGATTGTTTGTGATGTGTTTTAATGCATTACTTTTTCTGTGTAACAATGAATAGATAGATGAGGTCATTCAATGCATTATAAGGTGCATTACAAGAAATTAATGCATTCAGAATACTTTCATGATGATAAAAGTATTAATAATAAATCCAGCTTTATATATGAAGACTTCATAAGTAAAAATTCTAATTTAAAATAAAAGTTTTTTTTAATGTGTTTTAAAATGTAGTTTATTCCTGTGATGCAAAGTTGAATTTTCAGCATGATCCATCAGAAATCAGTTCCAATTATAATCAATGTTAAAAAAAACAATGTTTTTGTGCTGTTTCTTATTTTTGTGGAAACCGTGATACATTTGTTTCAGGATTCGTTTCAGGATTTTTCAAAAGAAGAGCATTTTTTTTAAAATTGATAAACCTTTGCAACATTATAAATGTATTTACTGCCACTTTTGATCAATTTAATGCGTCCTTGATGAATAAAAAGATTACATTTTTTCATAAAAAAAAACAAACGAAATTTTTAAATGGCTTGAACAAAATGAAGAGCAAAGGATGTGTGTTAAGTGCCTGACTGATGTTTTATCATTCTTGTACTTCCACAGAGAATGATGGGAAATGCAGTTTTATTCCACACATCTGTCACCTCATAAACCTGCTAAATAAACATTTCTAGCCAGCTGTATCGCTGATTGATATCTCACAGCCAGTGACCCGTCTCTTTCTTATACTGTTTCTGGGTAGATTCAGTTTTATTTGTAAGTCGAAAGACTTGAACACGAAACTGCTCGCAACTTTCTGTAGAGTGTGGAAACTTGGCCATGTGCTCCATTTAATTTCATCTCCTCCTCTCACTCTCTCTGTCACTCTCATTGTTTTTCTCTGTGTCTCGCCTCAGGTGTTGTTCGTGAATGACGGTGTTGACGTGGAGGATGAGGAGGCTGCTGAGGAAGAGGACAGCTCTCTGCTGAGAGGAGGCTTTGATGAAGAGGAGTCAGCAAGGTCCTTCCAGGAGGCTCTGAAAGAGTGGAGAGAGAGAGGACAGAGACCAGGTAACACACACACACACACACACACACACACACACACACATATGCACCTGAGTGTGTGTGGATGTGCTACAGTCAAACCGCGGTAATAAAGTGACATGCTGTCAGGTTCGTGTGAGCTGCCACGTATATTCTCTGGCAGGCTGTCAGAACACACACAAACAGTCTCTCATAAAGTACACTCATGTGTGGCATTGACTGAAATAACGCACGCTGCAAGTGTGACAGGGCCGCTGATTGGTTGCCAGGTAACTACATATATGCATGACAAACATGTGCTCGTTGACGCCGTGCGAGTGTGTTTGTTTCCAGGCGCTACGTGCAGTTTGCAGAAATGCCTTCGTGATTTGACAACATATGACTCAATGAGTTTGAGAAACTGTTCTCAGAAACTTGAATGATGAAGCCAGGTCACAAGAAATTCAATCTGTTAGGGATATTAGTCAAGAACAGCGGGATATTTGTTTGCTAAATGAGAGCAGACTTGAAGTTTCCATGCACTTGACTTCAGGATCTCCTTTAAGAGAATCACTGTACTCTGTTTGAAATCAAATACTAGCTTAGTGTAAACAGTTAATTCTAAATCTAATATGGTGTAGGAATAGTATATCATTTAGTGTACTTTATGCAGTGATAAATATCACAACCTCACCAGATCAGGGGAACTTGCAGATTAGTGGCAGATTCACAATAAAGCTCTTAGATTAATCAGATGTGAGCTTGATGCTAGACTTCATAAACGGTAAAATGGGTGAGTAACTTAATTTTCTACTTTATTTTAAAGCAAATGCAAAATGATTTTATTATTATTCATAGTATATAGTATTGCTACACTTATCATCAGAAGCAAATTAGTAAACCAGAGACAAGAAATGTCATGAGCTTGGCTTTGATGTAATGGTCAGAATTAATAAAATTCATAGCTATCAATTCTCCCACATGATATTTGTAATCAAAATCATTTTATTTCATAGGGACTTGCAATAAAGTGACTTGAGTGTCTCTGCAGCATGTCAATGGGATAAATTTATTTTGATGCATTATGACGCACATCTCATGTCCAGTGTAGACAGGGTGTTAAGTGAAATTTTATGATTTATTTATTTATTCATTTTTCACCCCTCAATTTTTTATAAAATCAAAGAAAGATTGAAACAAATGTTTTTGGATGCATTTAAGCAAGAGGTGTCTCTTTTGTTTTCTTTTTCCATTTTCATTTGAAATAATAATAATTGCATTTCATTTACATTTATATGCATTACATCCATAAATAAAGAGCATATCATAATAATAAGATAATAATAGTATATTGATTTGATTTAAATGCTACTTAGTTATATACATATATTAGAGGTGTAAGGGTGCACAGGGTTTTTCGGTTCGGTACGCATGTGTACCGAACGAATACATTATTTTTATATTATTATTATTATTTTTTTAGGACATTCAAATAAATGGTGTATTGACAGTCTTTGATGTGGCATGACAGATCACTGTATAAACGCCTTGGAGAGCCGCTGGATGGTTCAAAAACGTGCTGGTATAAACCCAACACAAGCATTGACTCGAGCAGCCACGATCAGCTCTGGTTCCCGCGTCTGAGCCGTGACGCGCCACAGACTTGTGCAGAGCACAACAAACGCAAATAAACATGACTGAACATCTCATGCCTCATTTTAATTACTCAATCAGTGTTTCGACTGCGGAAAGACATCAACAAAACAGCGTGGAAATAAAATGTCACGTAACATTTCATTTACCTCAGCAAGTCATCAGTGTCCACAGCTCATTAGTTCACTAGAGAAATTACGTGTAGAGAGGACTATTTCGCGAAATATATTATAACATATACTCATTATATTTTATGAAACCTGTTAGTCTTAATTATTTAATGTAGGCTGTTTAATTTAATCTGTTATGAAACATGCTATGACAGACAATGTGTAATTGAATATATTTTAATAAATAGCCTAGAAATTTTGTTATTTGTTAATTTAAAAACTGCATTATGTACAATTTACATGTTTGCATACAATTTATTTATTTTTTTAAAGTTGAGTGTTGATCATTTATTTAAAAATAAATTAGTTGAATTAATTAAAAATAAATAAATTGAATTAAAAATAAATAGTAATTAAATTTAAGTTTGGGTTAAGTTGTTAGGCCTAGTTGTAACCTTATAATGTAAAAGGGCTCCCTGTAGTTTTAAGCGTAAGCTGAGGTAGATTTTTATCAATAAGAAAATTTAAACTATAACTGAATGTATTTAAAGAGCAACTTGTTCAGTAAACCACTGCTGTACCGAAATCATACCGAACCGTGACGTTAAAACTGAGTTACGTACCAAACCGTCATATTTGTGTACTGTTACACCCCTATTATGTACACATTAGGGATGCACAATATATCTGTGCCATATCATGAATGACCAATATTAGTGAATTTTTAAATGATCAGTGTTAAGTATTTAATTGTGGATGCTCATTTCTGCTTACAAAACATTTTAATGTATTTTATTCCAGTTCTTCTAAATATTTTAATATCAATTTTTATACCATATTATTCATACTTTTTTTCTGCATTTTTAATGAATTTGAAGTTCAGAAGAACAGCATTTATTTGGAATGGATTTTTTTTTTTGTAACAATGGAAGCCTTTTCTGTCACTTTTCATATACTATTCGTTTCTTTGAAAAAAAAAATCTGGCCCATGCATTTGAATGGTAGTGTATACATAAAAATTGAGTATGTGTTTTACAAAGTGCTTTGCGAGTGAGATTGTGTGTCATTATACAGGATATTCATGTTTATTGTGCACGAACTGGTTGTTGTTAGGACACTGTAATTTCTTTGAACATACAGTAGCATTCCAGAACACCTTCTTCAGTTTCTGCGTGTTCAAAAATCATGTCAACATTATGAAACCAAGACCAATATTCTAGAACAACCATTGATTATTTCTAGAGCACTTTACAACAGATAGGAAGAGCTGTTTCACTCTGGGCAGATGACTGTGTGTGTGTGTTCTAAAGGCTATACTAAGACTATTAACTGAAGCTTAGTCACCTGTTGTAATTTTAACATTCCACTGCAGCCAACTGTGTGTGAGAGCGGGAGAGAGATTTGTTTCGCTGTGGATGTTATATCGGCCTCCATCAATCCCGCTGTCAAACACAACAGAGAAGCCATTGCCATCCCTTCGCGCTACACAAAGATTTGTCTTTGTCTGCTAGCGCCTTGTTATGCTGCTGCATTTGTGCTCAATTAGTTCTTAAATGTGTCAAAAACAAAAGCGCATCATGGGAGAGGAAGACCATGTCACAACTGTGCTTTGTGAGAAGCCTTAGTGCGCTAGTGGGCTCAACAGATTGATTGTGTGCACAGAGAGAGTGATGGCAGGGTCGAACAGAACCGGGTGGCAGAAAAGAGAGGGAAAGACACACAGAAAGACAAATAGTATGTGTTGTGAATGAGGTCAGCCTACATGGAGGGGGTGGGTGAGTGTCTGTGTGGTTTCACAGGGTGTCTGCGCTTGGACAATGAAGCATTGTGTGTTCAACATTACCCTCTCACACACACATGACATCACTGCTTCGGCATACGGGATGTGACCTACAGCTTCCTGTTTGAGACTTTTTGCACCACCGGTGTGACCAGCACAAAGCTAACTGTGTGAGGCTTTGCATTCTTTCAATCTTTAAACGTTCAGCAATCCTCACAACAGTAGCCACACAGAGAATTGATAGTGACCATAAATGAATTTGGCTTTATGACTGAAGTAATTTAGATAAGACTGATATATACGCCTATGTGTTCTCTTTCAGTTAAAGGAAGCCATAAACACATTCTACACATGTATGCAGCTGCAGATGCATGCTGTGCCTTCCTGTTGTATATAGATGTATATAGATGATTTTATTTAACATGGTGGCAACAAACCACAGACCTTCAGATAACTGTACTAATAAATAGATGTTATTCAGGTAGCTCGGCAAGATTATCTTTAAACTGTTGTTATTGTTGGGGTTTTCAGACACAGGTCTGATTTTGTGATGGCATTTGTGGAAAATTTAATGTAGAACTCAATGATTCAGTGGATTGATATTCAATATGAAGAGCACAACAGATTTGAGAATGTAAACAACATATATATGTCTGTGAATATAAAAATATGCCGTTATGTTTAGTAAGGGATTTTGAACTACTATTAAAGAGCTTGGGGTCAATATGAGTTTTTTTTTTTAATTTAAAACTACTACTTTTATTCAGCGAGGATACATTATTTTGATTAAAAGTGACAGTAAAGACTTCAATATAATTTTCAATTTTAAATGATCGTTTGACCGTCTAACAATCCTGAACAAAATGTATCATGTTTTCACAAAAAGACTAAGCAGAACTTAATATCACAGCTGTTTGCACCATTGACAACCAACATAGTAGAGATTTCTGAAGTATCGTGTGTCACTGAACACTGGAGTAATGACTGCTGAAAATTCAGCTTTGCCATCACATAAATTCAATATTTTTTAAATTTGTAATAAGAAAAGTTAATTTAATTGAAATATTTCACAATATTACAATTTTTACTATATTTTTGGCCCCAAAATTTTGATCTGTAATATACATAGAGCCTCACTATGCAAAACAGACAATTGTAAATGTCAGTTTGATGTAGTCTGGAGTGCTTAAGTAGTTTTGCTCATGGTTTGTGGATGACTGGCTTGTCCATGTAATTTGCCCATCTTAATAGTAGACAGATGGATTTGATCCAGTATGCCAGTTTGATTGGAAACATGATCTTTGACGTCAGTGTATTTCCACTGTTTCATGGGCAAATCCCTACCAGGTATCTCTAGCTTCCAATTTCTTTCTTTTTCTGTCTCCCTATTTTATCACTTTTCCTCTTTCTTTCGGTGCCAGAGGGCTGCAGCTCCTCTTTTTAACTAAAGACTGTTGCTTACATTTAAAGTCTATAACAGGGTCTGTCTGTTTGCATTAGTCAAGAGTCTCACGGCCATGCTGCTTTTAGTATGTTACACTTTCTTTCCATTCTCTCTGCATCTTTCTGTTCCTGTCCTTAAGACCATCAGCTGAAAGCTTGCGGTGGACTGAACTCACCGTGACAGATGCTGAGTCACAACATTACGAATCAGTTTTTTTTCCCTGTGCGTTTTTTCGCCATGTATGAATGTGTTTGAAGAGCATCTTAATGGTGTCCATCTAATGCTGGAGTTTCAATCAGTTTACATTTCTTTCCCACTCTCTCTCACACACATTTCTGTAAATATTTGTTTTTATCTTAGTTGCGGCACCCTCATTTTAATTACAGAACCTCCGGGTAGTTCTGCTCTCTGATTGGTCCTTGGATTTTGAAGCAGAGTTTCACATTAGAATGCCATTGAACTGGTTTTGCACATCTGCTGATCTGCACTGCATGACTGGAAAGTTCCTTGATAAATATCTACCTTATCGTTCTTGGTACAGGTTTTGTCTTGTGACATGGGTGGCACGGGGTACCTAAATATTAGATTGAACAATCAAAGTGGTGAAGTGAGAAACATTCTATAATATACTCCTGTCTCGCTCTTTAATTTAAAGAAATTGGTTTAACCTGTCTTCAAGGCTGGCAGACAGTCTCCTTCCTCTTGCACACGGTCATGCTCAGGCTTGTCTAGGAGCTTCTGTTGTTGTGGTGCTGTTACCCAGAGTGCTTTGCTGTCATTACTACTCCTGTGAAGGATGGCACTTCGTGTTGTCTGCCATCCTGTGTCCCCAGGCATCTCTTATGAGATCACTTACATAGTGAAACTAGCACCTTGAGATCTCACTCTCTCGCTCTTCTCTCTCGTTCACTGGTGTAAATGGTCCTTGTCATTGGCTGCCCTCATTTCCTGCTAATTAAAAGCAGAGAAATGCATCCCTGCCACTCCATCTCGCACTATTAGAGGACAGGAAAAAAGAAGGGATGATGAAAATGAAGAGTAGTTCAATGCAGACGCACAAGTTGGCGGGTTTTTGCCATGGCTATCTTTTGACCACCACCACATCAGAGCCCAAACCACAGAGTCAGATCAGTTCTGCTCTCCTTCACACCACTGGTGATTAGTGCTAATATTAGTGTTTTCAACACCACAGTGAATTATTCAAATAAAACTTTGAATGAGTTCAGTTTTAAATGGAAAAGGGAACAAAGAAGCTCATTTTGTTCTTGTTTGTTTTTGGTTTGTCATACCAAGCAAGTTTGTTACCATGTTTCAGGAGGATAAGGGAGGTGTCCTGTCCAGGAGGAAGGAGGTGTTTGGTTATCTACTCTTAGCACATTTACTGACTGGTTCCTTCCTTCCTGCTTGAGCATTCAGTTCTTCCTTTCATTGTTTAGCAAGTTTACAGCATTTTCTGTGTGTGCGGGGTGCATTCCTGAGGAATTAATAGATAATTAATGCCCAACTTAATCTGCATACTAGTCTTTAATAAAAACCATGATGAGTGTAGTTTTTTTTTCACCATGTAACCTGTTACTGATCTGATCATACTTATCTGATCATACTGATCTCACAGGATCCTCTTTTCTGAACAGTCACACGTTCTCAGGAAGTCTTGAGCACTCAACTAATGGTCTGTTAAAACATCGATGGATTTTCCTTTCTGCAACAGTTCAGCATCCTCTGTTCACTTCCTGTTATTCCTCCAATCCACATCCTGCTGAAACTCCTTTGTTAAGAGTATGTGTGTGCATGCACAGATGGAGTACAGTCAACAAGTCATATGGCAAATGAAGTGAATTATTTGTAAATTTGTATAATCAGTTTCTCTTATCGCTACTACCTGTTTAATTCCAGAAACATCTGTTCTGCCTGTGTGTGTGTGTGTGTGTGTGAGATAAAGTCATTGAAGCATCTTGGTCTGCCTGCTCGTCAGGGTTTGCTTGCAGTTCTTTGAGAGTTTAGTTGTTGTGATTTAGTAGGTTAGTTGTAGTTGTTGCAGATTTTGTTAAAATCTGTATTCTCTAACTCTGTAACTGTTTTTGCGCCTCTTGTCCCCATATTTTATCTCAACTATAAGCTAAAAAACAACAACAACTGTTTTTATGTTGGTTGACCAGCATATTAACACAGCCATTGTTTGTAATTTTTCCTGGTTAACCGATTGATGTTGAAAGCAAGACTTTATTTTATATATTTTTTTCTTCGTTTTAAAATCCCAAAAATAAAATCCATACAGTAAAAAATAATGCAATAGACAGACAGTGTTGTCTATTTTTATATTTTTTGGTATTATATCATGGTGTCTCTTCAATCCCATTTAGTTTAAACTACCAACTCACAACTCAAAAAATATTTATTTTGCATCAGTGATTCAGCAGCAGCACTGTGGCTGAATAGTGATACAGAAAACACTTGTGCATTCATGTGTATTTGGCTGAATCGGCCAGTCTGTGTCAGTTCTTTTGTTCCCCAGTGTCGCAAACTCACCTGCCTTTGAACAGACCAGCTGTGACCAGCCTCTTCTTGTGACCATGGACTTCTTGAAGCTGTTGGATTCCCTGTGCAGCATATGTGTAAGAGTAATCTACAGGCTGTGGTTAGACCCTGCGCCCCTGCTGGGCAGCTATTAGACCACCGCAGTAACTGTTGTGCTCTCATCCTGAATGATAACCCAAACCCACCCCCCCCCCAAAACCTCTACCCTATAAACCCTCACCATATCATCAAGTGTGAAAAGCCTCCCTGCTAAATTTAGCTCCTCATAATGGCTCTGCGGAAACCCGGGCTGCAGCAGGACAATCTGGGAATGCGCAGCAAGATGAAGGAGAGATCAGAGCGTGTGTTAGGTCAGGGATCAGGTTCATTCCACTACTAATGTCCAGCTTTCTAATCTTTTAATCCTCTGTCTTTCTGATATCATATAACTCAGAAACACCTGTTGTTGTTGGCAGGGACATGTTTAATCTTTGTGACCTGTTGGTTATCGTATGTGTTGGTTCTCTCTGAAATTATCTTCTGCCTCTGAAATGCTTTTCCCCTCTCTCTCCTGCCCATCTGATGATGTGTTGAAGTTTCTAATACAGCTGATGTGTTTCCTTATGGTCGGTGAGGACTGCAGACACACTTGGATCCATCTCTGTTTCCATTCAGTCACTGGCTTAAACCAAAACGCTCCATGTTCCCATTAAAATGTGAATCTGTTGCGTGTCTGCTTTCAGATCTTAGTGTTCAACGGTCTTTTAGTTAGTGAAGTGTGTAAACTTGACTAACCAGCCTCTCATGCATTCTAGAGTGTTCAGTGATTGTGTGCTCATTTGAGAGCCCTCACCTCTGCCTTCTCTACCTCTTTTCCACTGAACTGATGCTGGTGCTCATCCAGGGAATCTCTCAGAATCTGCCAGCACTTCCACTGAATTGAGCCGAACAAGTACTGTGTGACACTTTGCAGACGCTACCCCGCAAACCGAGCACTGGGTGCAAGGGGCACTTGAGTGTTGGAATTCAGAACTGGATCTTGTTCAGTATTTAAAAAAACACTAGCTGACTGATTATGATGGTTGGTTGCATTAATTGTTCACTTAAAGTATATAAATACTTAAATGAACAGTTCAATCAAAAGCATTTTTAGTTTTGTAGTTTACCCACTCTCATGATGTTCCAAACCTCTATGACTAACTTTCTGTTGAACATGAAAGTAGATGTTGAGAAATGGCTGTTTTTTTTTTTTTGTGCATTCAATGGAAGAAAAAGTCAACCAAAAAATTCTTCAAAATATCTCAGTCAAACAGATCAGTGACAATTTTCAATGTAGTGTGAATCATTTAAAATGTATTGCAATAATCTTGTTCAAACTCAGTGGAAACTGGAACCAGAGTTGTTAAATTCCTTTCAGCAAATTCTTTTCTGTAGGTTGTAGGATTCAGTGGGAGTGTTGTAGTTCGGTCTCTGGTAACTGATTATATTTGAGTTGATGTGTGGCGGCACCAACCATGTAAGCTCTGAATGAAAGAGACAGAGATCTTTCTTCTTCTGTGTTTGACTTTTTCACCTCTCCCTTCCTTTTTCTCAGAAGCAGAGGTCTTTTTTTTTCTCCTGACAGGGAGCCAAGGTGCTGCCCAAAATAATGAATGTTTATTTATGAAATTCATCTCTAATATTTACAGAAGACAGTCTCTGTGAAAATGTGGTGCAGTTTTTACATTAGGCAAGTTAAAGAAGAGAAACTGCAATAAATAAATGAAAAAATCAGTTCATTACCCAGAAACCAGTCAATGCTCGCTGACACTACTTGAGAGTTTGTCTTACATTTACTACTTTTCTCACCCCTGTTAAAATTAGAATGGATACCATTCTTTTTTGTATAGGTTTTCCAGTTACTTCCTGGTGGGGCTGGACACATATAGGCTACATGCAGAACTTTGTTGTTTATTTACTGTATTCTTATTCACAGTCTGAATTGTTTTATATAGCATATTTCTGTAATGATGTTTTTGCAGTATCAAGTGTTTACTGTTTAATTCTTTATTTATGACTTGGAAAATTTGGACCGCTTCAAGGAAATTGAGAATCTCTTGCATGTTGTACCTGCATAAACAAGTTCCCATCACCTGATTTTTGACAAGTTGTTGCATCTCTTTAAACTTGGCAGCATATTTCTCTGGAAGAGCCATATTAATGCTGCAGGAAAATATTCTCCCCGGCAAAACATGAAATGCAGTGCTGAGTTCACAGAATTCATGCATGGAGCAAACATTTCTTAAAGGAGTTTTACTTGCAGGTCGTCAGCAGTGAAGTATTGTGAATTCTGGTTTTGGAGGTAGAGGATTTTACACTTTAAAAAAAGGTGTGGACATTTGATAAGAAATTTACACACTTTCCAAAGGCCCTATCTCGAGCATACTGTTTTCTTTTCCCCCAAAAGAATCCCCTCTTTTCTCAGTTTGGAAGTTAAGCGTGGAATTGAATTGTATGTTGAGAAAGTCGTTTGCAGCTTGAATAAAGTGGCGAATACATTAAGCAGGAATCTTGTGGCTGCAAAGTAGGGCTGGGCGATATATATCGTTCGATAT
>JAUZSZ010000125.1:16533599-16548147 GCA_034780575.1 Labeobarbus marequensis
CCAAACGTCTTGGAAGCCATCGGTCAAGCAAATCGACAGTGATAGCAATAAGAGTCGAACAGAGAAGTTGTCCAGGTACCCTGGAAATGATAGTGAATCAAACAACTCTGATGGCTCACTCCTAATTTCAGCCAGTGCTGCTGTCATCGCTTCATCTGAGAAAGGACTACCTGAACCTGGAAATCTAGATCAGGATGCTTCTGCAATGTTGAGTCTGTCCAAGGCAAATGGTTCCTATACTGCTTATAGATCCCATGTATCTCCATCTGTTCTGAGTGATCATGGTTCTGATGGTCATTCCTCAGCCTCTGAAACAGAATCCACTGGCTCCAGACGATTGGCAGGTGAGCAAAACGACCCCCTGATGTCAAGTAGAAGAACATCAAAGTACACTAGATACTCACGGCTGCAAGAATCTTACTCTGATGTTTCCTCAAAGGACCCCTTTAGTGAGGAGCAACACAAGCCTCTTATGGTGGAAGGGGATACCCAGGAAACTACGCATACTACCTCAGGTATTGAGGTCCGCAGGGTATGCAGCCCTCGTGAAGCCCTCCGATCAAAAGCTATCATTAAGCAAGCCATTGTTGAGATTGACAGAAAGGAAGTAATGTCAGGGGGAGTCACAGAGCCTTTGACTACCAGTGGGAAACCCAAGATCTCCACTAAGCCAGTACTGACCAGCAAGATGACCAGCAGTATCACCTTCTATCCCAATGACCCCAGCTCCTCTCGAACAAGCAGTCGGAGCAGTAGTTTATCAAGTGAGCCCCCTTCCAAGGAAAGGCACACTTCCACAAGTAATATTGTCATCAGCCCCAGCATTGAGCACAGAGGTAGCATCTCTATACCTTATGAAATATCCATCCCTAAGAGTGAGATCACTATACATCAAAGCGAGGCAGATGCTGACTTCTCTGAACCTCACAGTTACCTTGAGACTGCTCCCGTGGAGGCAGCCGTCCTATCTCAAAGTAGCTTCAGCCTCCAGTCTTCAGAAGCTTCAGATTTGAACAATGACATTGAGTCTAGCTTTGAGAGCAGCAGTAGCAGCGCCACCATGACAAGCTGGAGAAGCCAACACAACCACCACTCATATGATGATAGTTTGCCAGAAATGAGAAACGTCACTGTCAGGAGCACTTGGAGGAGCCGTGGGGCAGCTTCGGTGGATGAATCTGCTCGAGCACTAAGGCAGGATGGCTCAGAGGATGAGGGCGAGTCTGCAACCACCTGGAGAGCATATAGAGCAACTACAGTGATGGACACTCCATCAAACTCAAGCACTGCTGCTAACTGTGGAGGTAAACCAAGCCCAGTCGAAGTGTACATGCGTAGGATCAACAATGCAGCACCATCGGTTCCTGATCTGGGACGACGGAACAAGAAGATTCCTTCACCAGAGAGGGCTATTGCACATGAGCCTGTCAGTGCTCATCAACTTCAACCAAGAGGCCGTAAACACCCCATGGTGAGTACTGACTTTACCTTTTGACCATATTCAATTAAAAGATTCCATTCACAGACTGGATAAGCATAGCTATGCTAACTTTATTGGGGGAAAAAATATAATTTTATACATTTATTTAACCTTTCAATACATTTTTATACATTTATTTAATCTTTTAAAGCTTTATTCTCTTGGTAGTTTGTGTTCTCTCCTCCCCATCCCTTTCCCCAGGTATGTGCACATATGTGGTGCCACCATTTTAATTATCATTATTTATTATTAATATAATATAAATACATTTTATTATTTAACCATGGAATATAATACTTTTTTGTTTTGTTTGATTTGGAAGTTTTTCTTGTAATCCTCTACATCTGGAAAAAGGTGAAGAGGACAGATATTTTGTAAGCATGAAGTATTTTTAGATCGTTCTCTGTCTGCTGAAAGAGAAAATAGACCCTTGAGGTATCTTTTCTCTTCTGTTTTTCTTGATATGGAATCCTAACCAGGAAACTGTGATTTCCAATTGTTGTAGTATAGACTGTTTTCTAGTCTGTCTTCGGTCATTTGAATACATTATAATTACATGCAAGACTAAGCTAAAATATGAATAAATAAACTAGGCTCTAATTGTTTGTATTAGTAATTTAAACCTGCTTTTCCGCCTCCTTTTTCCTTGATTTCGCTATTTGCAGAGTATGGAACTTTATGATCAGGTTGAAGTCTTCAAGCTAATATTTTTGCTTCCTTTTAAAGTGGTACAATACTCCACATGAATGGCGAAAATTGTGGACACCTCTTAATTAATGGGTTCAGCCTATTACTAGCAGGTTTATGTAGGTTCCTACACGTTTTTTTTTAAAAATATATTTATATGAATAAAGCTGTTTTCATTTTTTGCTAGTAATATTTCTGTGTAAGATATTGATACATGTAAAGGGTGTTGAAATCTAATGATGGACAGGTCAGAGGCCATGCCTTTGTTTTCAGCAGAACTGTTAGTCAGGTCAACAGGCAGTTTTTGTCTAAGCAGCTAAACCAATTTGAGTCTGGCATCACCCCAGCAGTCAAAACATGGAAAGTGGGCCCTTTTCACTAGCTTTCACCCTTTTTCACTTACTGAGAATAGAAGTAAGAGAATAGAACTGCATCCTATCAGCGCGCAAATTACCATCATCCTCTCGTTAAACATCTCAAACAGCCCAGCCCACAAATTTACCCACAAAGACCTAATTAAATCACTGAGATAGCCTTGAAACATGGCCCCTTCCTGGCACACGACTTCAAAAAAAAAAAAAAACTGCCCCTTTTTCTTCAGTCTCTCTTTCTCAAGTTCTATTTCATGCCATGTTTGTTTTCTTTGTCTATTGCTCTGATGAATGGTAAATGCCTGTTCGTTTATCTGAGAAAGCTGAAAGATTAATGTACAAGTGAATTCTAGCACTTGCATTACCAGAGGTCAGATCATTCGTCTTACTCTCTTCTCTATATCACTGAGTGAAGGTTAGTTTTCTTTGTACTACAGATGGTTCTTCATGCTGTCATTGCAGCTGTAAGTTAATATACTGCTATTGTGATCACACAATCATTCATTCACTCTTATTTCTCTGTCGGGGATCGATTGTCATTAATCTTTTATCTCTTTCAGCTTTAAAGTGTCTTTCCATCTGTAGAAATAAACTTGATTTGTACCATAAACCTTTAAAATTGAAGGCCAAAAATGGCCTTTTCTTCAACTGTGTGCATTTTTTTGTCTTGTGGTAAAAAATGAACTCCGTCAAAACGCTCTCAGGAGTTTGTTTTATTTTTCTACTATGTCCAACAGTGCTAACTTTTACGTCACAGAAGAATTCATTTTCATTTCTACTACAGTGTAATTTCCGCCATGATGGTGATGGCAAATTTTTAATGGTAAATGAGATTTTTAACATTTTTAAAATAAAAATACCTCACTCCTTTGTCTTGTTTAAGCTAATTTCATAGCTTGCTTTTTTATGTATACTAAATACACATAACGGAATAATAGTTTCATACTTTTGTGTGTGTGTGTGTGTGTGTGAAGATTGACAGTTTCATTTTTTTCCGTATCACTCTTTGTTTAGATAAATAGTATTTTTCAAATATGTAAAATATATTTTATAATGGATTTTAATAGTTTAAGGTTGAAGGTCTGGCTAAAACGATAACATCTACCCATTAAATTAATGTGAAAAGTAGCATAAATGAAATAGTTTGAATGCAAACTCCTAGGACATAAAAATGCCAATAGCTGAAGAAGCATCTATTCTCAGTCTATCAGGCTTCAACCAATTGAAAGCAATCTCCATCCTTTCCCACTCAGTCTGGAGTCCATTATGATTTTCCATGTGATTTTCCTTTTTTTTTTTTAAACCCTGAATTTAGACTAATCATCTCAACAAATGCTTCACTCGGGGTTATCACTATGATTGTGACACACAACATGATCAATGTTTAAATGAAGAAACCCTATAAACTGAGAATTTGGTTTGTTTTTTTAGCTGTTTGTAGATAATTACAAGTTGCATTGTGAAGCTCCTCAGACTTCAGCTAGTAAAACAGATCTGCTAACTGCGGTCACAGCTCTGGATGCAGAATTGAATTGTTGATTCCATTATTTCTGTTTATTTCTCTGGACCTGTATCACATCGCATGGTTCCTAGTTTGACTGTGGATGTCTTTATTTAAACCTTCAGACGGATTTCCAGACTGTCTTATATAAGATCAATACCAAAGTGATTAGAGAGAGATTCAATCCTTCCATCAATAATGTGGTGTCATTGTGCTGACGGTGGCAGAGGTATTATCTCCTCTTTTATTAATGAAGGCACGTGTCCAGGACTGTCCTCACAGATCAAGGTCATCTGTTTCATGTCTCTGACACAAAACCTATATGAGTCAAATATATGTGCTAAAGTCATTAATACTCCTGCTGTGTGGAGAGCAGTATAACGTAAAGTAATCCTGGTCAGCCAGATGTTGTGTTATGTTTAGAGCCGGAATGACTTTACATCCCTGCGTATAAAAATACACAAATCTGGAGTGATTTATGGAGGAATTTTGATCACAGGTTTGTTTTTGTTTCTTTAAACTGGAAATTAATATGGGACAGTTGTGCTTAGACAGGCAAACATTAGCTACTTAATAATATAACACTTTGCTTACATAATGTAATAACACTTTGGTTAATGGCATCTGTATAGTGTGATTTTTGAAATATTTTAACAGCTTGTCTGGACAAAGTCACCTTGCAAATTTTTTTCACTTTGGGTGTGCTTCTATTTTGTTCAAGGTTTCTTTATGAAGACACTTCCAACTAAGTGAAGAAAAAAGTAGCACTAAAAAAAAAAAATTTGGTTATTCATTTTAATCATTTGTAGTGTTCATAAAAATAACACTTACACAAATTAATAATTTAATTCAACTTAAATTAAAGGTAATATATAATACTTTGATATGCAGTATGCCATGGTTTTGAATGATAATGTTAGGTATTAAAAGAATACCATGTTATTATTACCTTTGTTTATTTTTCCATTCTATTTTAAAATGACCTAGCTTTATAAACTAAGTTACAGCTGAATTTTAGATTTTTTTTCTTTAAAGGAATACTTTTAAAAGGATACTTAACTCACTTAATCACAGACTTATATACTTGAATCACATAAATCACGCTGGATATAAAATAATGGATTTTATTTCATTAGCTTTTTTAAAGCAAGAATTTCTAAATCTTTTCATAACAGGCCACATGTTCTGCTCTTAGCACTGAGTACATAAATGCTTGATCTGTGTTAGGCAATTTTATTTTTTTTTTTTTATAAATTAAATAAATATAGACATTTGCCATTTCAGGACACTCATAAGGAGCAAGTTACAGTACAAGCTGTAACTTTGCATTATTCTCATAATGTGCTTTCCTGTACCATGGATTTATGTGGAACCCATTCCGTCATGACATCTTTCTGTAAGATTGTGCTTGGGTCGTTTCCACCCGTTGCCCCTTCCTGAGTGACACAGGAAGTTGCAAGGTTGTGCCTGCCCATTTGGCAGGCGATGCATTGTAACTGGTTTCCTGTACACCCACCTCTCGTATCCCGGCAGGGCTCAAGCCCTATTATGGACAATTAGCATCTGTCTGCTGTGTACGAAATTCCACTGCAGTGTGTGGCATATCCTGCTGCCTCATTTGGGAACTTTTTATAACTGACGTCATAAACCATTTGGTTGGCTGTGTAAAGTCTCCACCTTCATGGTAAAGAAAAGAGACAATAGTCGTTCTATATTAGGACTTGTTCTGCGGTCTGAGCAGTTTCTCTCCTGTGACGTGTCTAATAAATGTTTGGTCTGTACAAAAATGGACAATTCTTATACTTCTGTTGAAATTGACAATAAAGATTAGAATTAAACATCTAGGACTGTTTAAATGGAATGTTTCAAGTAGTTCTCTTTAGGTCCTTGCTCTGCTCACACTGTTTCTTTTTTTCTTTTGGAGCCCAGCAAAATTGCATGATATATATATATATATATCAGTAAATATATATCTGTAAATATCAGAGAATTTAAAAAGAAAAAAAATAGTTGAAATTAATAATATATTAAAAAGTCTTGGAAATTTCTATTGTAAATAAATATTTTTATTATATCCACTAGAAAATGCTCTTTGTCAGTCTGTGAATCTCTATAAAATGAATCTTATACTATAATCACAACTGAGTGGAAAAGTCATTGGTCAAAAATGTATTACTGAACCTTACAGAGAGAAATAAAAATAGCATTTCATGGCATTTCTGTATGGCATTAAATGCTAGTTAAAATAAATTTTATGTCCACAATATTCACCAATCAGTCATATTGCATATAATAGATCTAAATTTCATGGCCAGGCAATTATGTGATTGTGACAGGCCTACTGTATATACCTTTTTTGTTGGATAAATCAATTGAAATCATTAGAACACTGTCACATTTGTTGGATTTTTGTCCTCTTCCCAGTCTGCAGATGATCGAGAAATTGCTCTATCCTCCTGGCGAAGGCAGCCCGCAGGTGACGTGGACCTGTACGATAGGTCTGGGAGTCGTGAAGCTTGGTCTAACAGGAACCGCACAACTGATGGAAGCCGGTCTTGGTCAAATCGCCACCTGGACAATTGACCCAGATTAGCCACATTTCCAACTAGAGGTATGTGTTTTCCTTATAACTTTATTTAGTTAAACTTATCTAAAGCTAGGCACCATAGAGAATTCCGGGTTATGCTTAATTAAAACAAGCTAGAAGCTAATTACTCACATGTTAATGAGTCTTGACCTAAAGTATCCTCGTGTGTTTTTATTGCCTCAGTTCTTACATCTCAAAGCGGCTCTTGTGCGCAAGGAATGAAGCTCATTTCATCTCTTCAGTTACACCATATCTTTAAAGACCCATCAGATGATCAGATTTCCAGGCAGTGACCCCTGGGAACCTCCTCGTCGTACTCTTACATCAACCGCACCTCTATGAATTCACCATCTTCCAGCTGTCGCTTTGGGAGTAGAAGTCACATGTTCCTACAGCGATGAATCCTCTTCTGCTCCTCGTATTGTATTAAAGTCGTCAGATGTGACAAGGGAGAGGCGCAGACATGTGACTATCTTGGTTTTTGGAGAATGTGAAAGGGGTTTGGGTCATTTATCAGCATTTTGAGAACCCCATACAGACCTCTCTGGTACAACAGGTCCTGGTAGATCTCCAACCTTGAGTTTCATGTTTTCACAAGGAGCAAGTTACAGCTTGACTTTTTAAATAGTTGGACAGTCTCACTTCTTTTTTTTTTTTTTTCTGGATGGTGTTTAATTCAGGAATTCATTGGGATTATTGCACACAGCTAAAATTAATTGATTATCCAGGTGTTCACACGTAGAGCCAGTAGTCAATCACATGCTAAGAGTATCAGTATCTATTCATGTACATATGCCCAGTTTTTCACGCCTGGTTTCCAAGTTTATTTGATCTCATTTGTAATTTGCTCCTTGTGTCTGATCATGTCGATTGAACTGTATTCTATTACTAATGTGTTTAATTCCTTCATCTTCTCTTTAACTGGATTTGATGGTCTCTCAACCAGCATAGCAAATGCACAGGACCACCAACACTAAAAAGCTGGGAAACGCATCTGCACGTTGACTCTTCCCCCGTCTCAGTAGCTCTGAAGGGATGTTGGCTTTGGATTCCAAACCAGCTGGAGAGAATTCAGTCATCTAGAGCTCATCTCGATGTGACCGCGTCCATTTGGGTAGCTAACCAAATGCTGGACATTTATGGAGGATTTTCAGAACGGACTCTTCACAGTCGCTCTGTGACTCTACTCGCAAACTTTGCACAGAAAGACATTGATCCGAACTCTCAGTGTGTCACAGAAAACCAGTGTTAGGGATTCTGCTGGTCCGAGTCAGTCTAAAAAAAAAAAAAACCCTAGATGGGTCGTGTTTTCAGTTATTTCAGCTGTAGAGTTTGTTGAGCCTTGAGGGTGGCTAGCATGACACCACAGTGGATCCAGAATGCTTAAATTAGGAATGCCTGTGCCTGGATAAACGGCCTCACCATCGAAATGCCCATCACTTTGTCCTCATGTGGAAATATTATTGAATAGAGCTGCTGCAGTTGAAATGTCTTGTACTGTTTCTATTAGGTTTTAAACTCTAGTGCCGCCAGTGATTTCTTTTCTCATTGAGGCTCAGATTCCTCTTGTCCTTGAATACTCTAAAGTGTCTGTGTGTATTAATATCTTTCTTATCCAATACCGTGTCTCGATTGAACCCGACGATGACGACGAAGCGTCCATTATCCCTCGGCCCGCCAGATGATCTCAGTCTCCAATGTCACTGGAATGTGGGATGTTTTATTTTTCTGTTTGTTTTAATCTAATGCTGTACATGTAAAGTTCTGGGAGTTGATGTTCAGGTGGGCAGTTTGCTTCTTCGCAGCATCTCACTTGGTTATTACAGCTTTAAAAAGATCTACGCCTCACCATCATGGTCAGTTTTGCTTCGTTCTGGTTTCATGTGCTTCTGTGTCCTGTATTCAGCCCTCTGCTTGGCCTGGATGGAGTCTTTGAAACGCGAGTGGAAATTCCTTTTTGTCTATCGATTGATCTATTTTATTTAAGTCATTCTAATGAATTTGTAATTGCACTTAAATCATTAAAACAGTTTATAAAGTACAAAAACAGACTAGATCCTTCTGAAAATCAGTAATTTCTGCTGTATAAATAATGTTTTTACAGCTTTGGTTTGGATTATGCCTCAGAAATGGAGACACTACACATAATTGATGTTGCTTAACATGTAACGAATAATGTAATGATTTTACCACCCAACATAAAACTAAGACTTCATTTTCTACACCATACAGCATTTATAGTTCATATTTTTTCATTCATTTCTGAAAGTTTTTCAATAACTCATTAGACATCAGGCGGTGGTGTGGCCTTGTACTTCACAAATTTTGGTTTCTGCTTTGTTCTGTGCAGTAAAACCAAGCATGCGTCTTTCCAAATGCATTCCCCAGACTTCACCTCTACTTCCTGTTCAGGGGTCTTGGGCTGAAGCGAACATGCTGGTTCCTGTATCTCATGCCCTTGCTTTCCCAGAATACCTTAGTGCTCTGGGCTGCTGTAATCCAAGCTGCCGGTCCCTTAAGCCACTTTATTAGCTGGCTAAAGCAGTGGCAGCAGGCCTGATATACGACCCCCAGGTTGGTTGCAGGTCGGAGGTCAGTGCTGCATTTGATGGGCGTATAACTTGGGAGGGAGGAAGTGAGACCAGCTGGCAGCAAAAAAAAACAACAACAAAAAACCCAAAGAGGAAGCAGAAAAGGTGAATGGCCAACTCTTTGGGATGGTGTCCATGTGTGGTACCAAGAAGAACCAGGAGGGTCAGCCTGGATTCTGTAAAGTTTTAGCCATTTCTCAGCTTCCACAAATAGTTTGAGGCATTATGAACTGTAAATCCCTCTATAATAAAATTGTCTCAAAGCTTGCAAACATGATCCTAAAACTGCAGCATGACCCAAATGGATGTGATGAGATACCAGCAGACTCTTCCCTCCCAACCCCCCGGCCAGGCAAAGGTCTCTCGGCAGCTCTGCGGCTTCAGCGCGGAACCGCAGCTGTCGGAAACCGTAGTTTTTATGTGCTCACAAGACAGTCCAAAGTTTCTGAAAGAGGTCTTTTTAAAGAGGCCGACTGAAACCGCAATTCTCAAGGAATTCTTCCTCATTTCTCAACCCCATTTACTAATGTGTCAGTGTGCCGTTCGCCCTCAGAAGTCATTTAACACATGTCTCTGATTTTCATTCCTCCACTTCTGTCTTTAGCTCTGTGGAAATAATGGCTGTGAGCTTCGATTACACGTCTCAGAACAGATCAAAGGTTATATAGTTTCACATTCAAAGGACGAAATCATGAAAATATATCTCCCTACATCAAGGTTTTCCCATCTACATCACTTTTGTGTACATTTATGAGCTCAATCTTAACCTAGTTATGACACCAGTCAGTAAGCATTTAGCTTCTGACAGTTAGTGATGACTCCGAATGGTTTTTAATCATTTGTAGTGACAATTTTCTAAGCCTTATTGAGGAGAGTAGTTATTTTTTTTTAAATGTCATTTATAAGCAATAAAGTAATATTGAATGTACAGAACAGAAATTTCAAAGGCTGTTATAGCCGCATTGTGAGCCAGCATTGTTCCTGAAAGGTCAAAAATAGGTCACGGTGTCATGAAATATCACTCCAGAATCTGCACTTAACCAGCACTTAACGTAAATGACTCTTTTAACCTTTTCCTCAACCTCTATGGATTTCATTTTCTAATATGCTTGTTTTTCCCCTAATTCACTTCCCCCTAATTAACTGAATGTACAGCCATCAAAGATGTGTATATATGTACGTGTTTGTGCACTGGCCAGAATGAAAGAAAAATTTCACCTGCAGCAACTGTGAGACAGATCTTGTATTTTTGGGGTTGACAAATGGACTGTCCACGTTATATGTATAGACTGCAAAGTGTTTTATTTTAATTTGTCATTATTCTTTTTTCTGTGTGGCCAAGTGCTCTGTATCGTCTGTTTCAGTTGACACGTAATGTGCCAAAAATCATTCCAAGATATTTTTGTAGTTTACAAGGAAACAAACAGCTTCTTAAGCATTATTGAAATTAAAAGGGTAAATATTTCTGTCGTCAAGCTTTTCCTTCATTTCCAGTCGGATAGGTTTTATTTAAAAGTATCTTGTAATTTTGTAAAGTGGGCCATGTTTAAGATATGTTAATCCCCCCCCCCCCCCCTTTTGTTTGTGTAGATGTGTACCTTATTGGGCTCCTGGAGAGTTTTTTTTTTATTATTAATTTCAATGTTTTATTCATAATTTGTATGAACTATTAAAATTAGCAGACTCAGTTAAAAGTGTTAATTCACCAATTTTTCAAACGTTGCTTTTTTTCCTTTCATTCTAAGGGAAGTGTTTATGTAAAGTAAGATGGATATGTTGAGCCAGAGGCTCAGTATGGTTCAGTTCTGTACTGTTCTCATCTTTTATTAACCGCTCAGACTGTGGGTTTCCCTTCTGTTCATTCAGGGTTCATTCATCTCCTGTGCCGTATTAAAAGCGCTGCCAAAGACAGATTTCAGGCCTTAAACACACATACGCAAACATGCTGTAACACAGAGTAACTGAATTAAAATTCACTGATATTTGCTTACACTGTCTCAAAGACACTGCACATATAAATACAGGCCTGCGTCGTTAAAGAAGGGAGACAGAATGGTTATCAAACAGATGTTGGTATAGCGTGAACCTGTGGTGAGGACACGGGTGAACATGCTTATTGTATTCAGCCACTCAGTGTCAGCAATAACACGCTCTGTGTTTCAGTCTTACACCTTTGTACTGTAATTGTGCATGTTTCAGCATTGTGCATGGAGCGAGACATCTCTTTAGGCTGAACTGCAGACTATATGTATTCAAGCTAATATAATAAAAGCAACTTGTTTGTAACAGGTTTTTGTCTAGTGCCTTTTGTCATTTCATCTGCTGGCAGCTGGTTAGTAGATGTGATGGACTGAATGTACATCCAAGAAGCTCTGCTGTCATTTAATACATATATTGGTGATAACAGCACAATAAAAACACAATAAACCAAAAGGAATTTGATAGATATTCAGTATATTTGACTGTCACACCCCTTTGGTTTCAGTTGGCGGAACATATTCTTTGTGTGGTGCCAGATAGATCAATCTAAATACAACTCAGTTAAGAAGGATATATTCCAGTCACGACAGTAAAAATTAGGTGTATGCCTAAAAATGAGGGGTTTACTGATGTATTTTTGTCATTTTGAAGCTTGAGAGCCTGATTTACATTTTATAACAAAGAAAAAAAAAATCCTGGCTATTATTCAAAAATTCACTGGGAATTTGAAGGCCCGTTTACTCCAAGAACGATAGGTATAATGAGAATAGTTAAGTCCACACCACAACTGTACTGATAATGACACACAGCAGCATTATTACTGGAATCACTTTCAGAACATTTAATTTTCCAGCCGATAAACAATTAAAACATTGACAGCCAATCAGAATCCAGACGTTAAAGAAAGTGAGCATTTTTTAGAGGTTGGCGACAATTGCACCCGTACACATACTTAATACAATGTTATCGTCTGTTGGTGTGAACACTAATATAGTTATTGTTTCTGGTGTGAACAGTTTGGAACACCCCGAGGGTTAGTAAATGACTTGTGAACTGTTCCTTTTTAAGGCATCAGTACATAGTAAACGATAACGTTTTATGGCTTGGTACTGATAAGTAACACTGACTATTTCAGTGAGTTAATAAAGTAACAGACTATTTAGAGGGAAAGATACCATAAATCTGGCAGAATGCTGCAATTGACTGTAAAACCAGACTTAGAGAGTTCACTCAGCATCAGAATTCACTATTGTTTGTCCAAGTCCTTGAAACGGCTCTTAAAAGCTTCAATCCTGTTGAGACTGAGAATTTTCAGCCTAATAGGACAGTTTTTTGAAAGACATTCAAAATGGATAAGTTAGAAAAGTCTAGACAGTGAAGTCAGACTTGTTCCCGCCGAAGAAGAGTTTAAAAGCATTTTAATGGAGCGTTAACATGAAACTGACTAGGTGATTTAAAAAATGAAACATTGGACGGCCTATCTGAGTGTGGTGTTGTATGAGTGTCTGTGCGCATGCGGGAGTATTTTAGTGCATGGGAAGTGTGTTTCTGCACTCTGGGCTGCAGGGTGTGTGGGAGTTTCTGTGTTGAAGGGCACATTGTGAAGATGTTGTAGTGTGTGGGTGATTAAAAGTAGCATCTGCCTGTGAACAGGATGAGTCAGGTTTGAGTTCTGACATGTTCGTGTACCCATTACTGCGATGCCTGTGCATCAGAAATCGCATTCAAAAACAGACATCCTCCGAGTCTAAGGCAATGAAATATTGATCAGAGATCCCAGAGGGCATCCAGGTGTCTTTGAGAATATTGCAGTATGTCAAAGGTGTTAAAATACGAGTTGAATTGTCAATCAGTTTTAATATTATGCAACCAGATTATGGCTATGGAGTCTGTCCTGAGGCAGTGCAGCTCACGCATCATTTTCTGCTACCAGCTAACTTTGTGGCTCTAGAAAAGTCAATAAATCCAGAGGGACTGGTCTTGAAGTCACCTGCAGTTAACAGTTCAACATAAAAGCATCAACAAAATACCGTAATATCTAATAGACATGATTTGAGGGCGATTCGGCTCTGTGGTCAATGAGGCGAATGTACTCACATTATCAAAACCACTGGACGACTGCAGTATTATGAATTAAAGTACGGTTGTGGCATCGTGGTGCAGGCTGCTCAAGGCTCTAATCATGAACCAAACTGCTGGGGCCAATATCAGCTCAGGTCCCTCAGACTCCCATAATGCAGTGCAGCTGCCAGGGCCCACACCACACAAACTGGGGCTGAGGCCAGAGGCCTGGAGGGGTTATGGCAAGAACAGAGAGAGCCAAAAGAGAGGCCAAAAAAAGTCCTTTGGGCAGCATGACATGTGAAGAGACTGGATAAACTAAGAATAAAAAAGCAAAGCAGACAGAAATGGGAAGGAAATGGCCATAACCAAAAGAAGAAGAGAAATGAGACCAAAAGGGGCTAAAGAAGCAGGTTGAGAGAGCGTTTAACCAAAATATTGTGTATTCTATATGTGGATCCCTATAGGAAATTATGGATTACGCACACAAAATTTCACAAAACAATGGTAAATGGAATGCATCTCAAGGAACAGAAAGGAGCACAGGGTTGAGATGAGGTTGAGATTTTAATGTTGGAGAACGATTGGAGTTGTCCTGCATACATTGCCAGAAAGAAGGCTGTCATTTGACCTGAAGATCCAGTTCTTACATTTTGATTAAAAATGGTAAAAAATGAAACATGCATAGATTAATTATTTACAGCAAGATCAAGAACATTCATTTAGAACTTTCATTTTACACTTTAACATGACTTGCCGTAACGGTGGAACGCATAAATGTGTTTGGTATGAAACTGACCTAAGGCAGCAAACTTGTGAGGTTGTTCACAGACAATGTGAGACCCAGCACTGAAAAAATGGAAAAAACCAGAAGGTTCTCAACATATTTTAAAGGAGAATGTGAAAAATGTACATTTAACATTTACATAAAATAAAAGCATCACAGTGGAACACAAAGAATGCATTCATTCTACACCAGCTCTTTATTAAAGGCAAACTTGATACTGAAATGAATAAATAGAAATAAGAACGGAAAAAAAATCCACAAAGAACCACAAACTACCAGAAAGCTGGGGGTATGAAGCAGACTTCATATTTATTTTTCTTACCAAAAACACACAAATATAAAAGAAATTGCAATAACAATAAACAAATAATAAAACTTAAGAAAAACATGAGCTGATCAAGAAAGATACAAAGCTATAACTGATACTCTATTTTAACAGAAACAGACCTATTAGCAACACTTCATGTGCATTCCAGCTAATAAGCAATTTTTCCTAACAAAAA
>JAUZSZ010000125.1:16652350-16662880 GCA_034780575.1 Labeobarbus marequensis
GAAGTCCCATACCTTTATTATTAATGTATTAATATATTAATGCACATACATTAGACATTTGACATGTTATCTTATCTTATAGCAAAAAGAAAAATTATGTGTAGTTAACTAAAGCGAATTATATAATATGATTACCTAAAATCTACAGTAATGATGCTTACAATAAAACCCCAAAAGAATAACTATCAACCATAATGATTATGAAATGAATCCGTGTATATAAAATCCCCATCTACCTGCCATGACTAGTTATCTACTAAATGAAGACCTGAATTGCTTTGATTCTCCAGAGATGTTGCCAGGGTTACACAAATGCAACATTCCACTGCTTGTGAGCTGATACTGAGAGACACAGACTCGTGTTTCGAGCAAAAAAAATAAATAAATAAAAGTGCAAAATGTGCAAAAGGAAACCGGCTCAAGAAATAAACTAAATGATGTATTAAAATAAAATATAAACATGTAATGTTTGTTTGAAGGTTAAACAGTAAGTTTCTATCCAAAAACATTTCTAAATTAAAGCTAAAATGAGTTGAAATTTAGAAAATTGATTGTAGAGACGAACAAACATGGTAAACCTCAAAAGAACAGAGAAGAATATATTCCTTCCACATGCAAAACCTTTGCAACAGAAAAGTGAACTTAACTCAGCATTGTGGTAATTAAAAAGGTAAAAAAGATGCTTATGCTTCAAATGAGTCACAGTAAACTAATATGTCTCTGTATTTCCCACTGGATTAGACTTACAAAGCATCATGTTTCAGAATTACTATATGCAATTATTTCTCACATTTATACATCAGGTCTGGTCATTCGGGCAGGTTTGGACAGAGGATTTGCTTGGAGAGGTCACAGCTATCTGCTGACGAATCACGCTGAGCTTTCAAAGAGTCAACACATATGCTCCCCTTTCACACCAGCTATCTGTCCATCTCACACATTGCAGTTGTGCTGTGTGTGTGTGTGGTGTGTATGAGAATCAGACAAGGGAGGGTGGCAAAGCGGGAGGAAAGAGACGAGAGAAAGGCAAAAAAGTGAGAGAGGAGAAAAGAGCAATTACGCATATGTGATTGAACAACGTTGCCGTTCCGTGAGCTACAGTGACCAGTAGTGCTCTGTCTTTCATATATTATCACACCACTGCTGGGAGTTTATACATCCTGATAGACTGTAAAACTCAAACACACATTCACGCTGATCATGGCCATGACCTTTAACAATGGTCATCCATGTCAGGCACGATGCTACCCAGACATTCAAAAACTCAGCCTGATGGATTGAGCATCACACCGCAAGGGTAATTAAGGCTGTTAATTAACACCACAGAGGGCTTCCTTTATTTAAAAAAAATAAAAAATGTGGTGGGGGTGTTAGGAAAGAAAACAGGGGAAAAAACATAGTCTGACTCTGTGCTGTGAGCTTTGACTTTCAACAGTGCTAAAAAACTATTTAAACAACCTGCAAACAATATTAAACCAGCAGACCCATTTAGGTTGCGTTTTTGGCAGGGAATGCATCTATAAACCATCTTATTGATGGTGCATTATGAATGCCTCATGCTGATGTTTTCTACCTGCAGTTTGATATGCTACCAGAGCATTTTTTCTGTTAGAAATTCCAGCTTAAGATGCTATCTGTTTTTTGAAACATGATACCTGTTTCAGGTAGCAAGATCACACCAACAAAAAATAAAAACCCTGCATGGATTAACTAATGGCCATTACACCAGATAGAAACCAGCAAATTTTCCAAAACACAGCTATTTTTAACAGAGTTCAGGACAGAGAGGAAACAAACATCACCTCAAGTAATTCATACACATTCAAGCTTTTACCCCAAAACAACCAGCTTACTACAATGTGATAGTTTGTGTTAACAGAATGAACGTGCTAAACATGAACGTTTTAACTGACCTACTGACACTCATAGATGTTGACTGAGATTTTAACGTTCAGAAATGAAACGGGAGTCACTATATTCTGAGCACCCATCGTTACGGATTCAGACTGAGCAAGATATCGGCAGGTGTTTCAAAAACTTACCAAGCTGAAGTTGCAGGTTTTCATCATTTCATCACGCGGGACACTTCAAATCAAAGTCACCAGTCCGTTGCAAGTCGAGTATCCAAAATAACTTTTACTTTTAAGTCTGTCACTTACGCTTTGCATAGGCTACTGTGCATTGCGCCTTTCATATGGTTAAGGATCATGCATAGTTACATGAGACTCCAATGCTAGATGAGAACACAATTTATAACGTATATCACTTAAAAAAGCACAACAAGCTTTGAATAATGATCACCACATGAGAATACAAATATTATTATTTGATTTACTTAGTGCGCGAAACAACGAGTACGCAAGAGTACACTGTCCCGTTTTGTGCTGCTGTCTTCTCTGCTCTCTCTCTCTCTCTCTCTCTCTCTCTCTCTCTCTCTCTCACGCACTCGCACCCTCCCTCTCTTTTTTCTATCTCTGAAGTCCTGCCGCAGCGCTCCTTCTACGTTCCCTGAGGTCCGTCAGTAAATGTCAACAAGTTTTTTGAATTTCTTTGAAAGCCTTTCTTTCTAACGATCTAATTAACGAATAGAATATTAAACCTTACCTTCGCACTCTTCCTCTGAGACGCGCATTGAGAGACAGCCAGCGGTTTCTACACAGGGTTCCATATTCCCTACACACTAAGCAGGGAATACCTCTGTTAGTTTATTCACTTTGACAAAATGCATTAATTAAAAATGCATAGTCTTGAAACAGAAACAACACTTGAAACATAATATAGGCTATTTGTGTAAATATATTGGTTGGTTCACTTCATCTAAACTGGGATACTTATTGCCCCATTCATTTGGATATATATAAACCGTTTTTCCCAATTTCTATAGCGGTTCTGAGAACCGCAAGGAATGGTTAAAGTTATATTTCCACTTGAGCTTGGTTCGGCATGTCAACATTACAAAACGTTCTTGTACCAGAATTCTCAGTACAGTTGGCTAACTGTGCTGAACTGTGCTGGTAGAATGCATGTAGTAACCTCACCACTCAAGATTGGTCACTTGTTTGTTGTGTGGCTTCTGGTTTCTCTCTGTAACTGGCCAAGCGTGCTATCTGAGCAAAATGAACAGAAATATCCGATCATACTCCATAACCTGGTTGCTATTTATCTCATACTGTCTGTTGTCTGTACTGTCTGAGTAATTCTGAAGAGCTCAGTGAATTCAGGAGTGATACTATGACTCGATGCCACTTTTGCAGTAAGTCAGTTTGTGAAATTGCATCTCTGCTAAATATTCAACAGTCAACTGTAAGTGGTATTATTGGAAAGTGGAAGCATTAAGGCACAGCAGCAACTGCACCACAAAGAAGAAGACCATGTGACGTTACAGTGGGATTACCCAGTGTTGAGGTGCATGGCTGCATCGTAAAAGTTGCATGAATGGGATTCAGCACATCACCAAATGCAATGCCAAGTGTTAGATGGAGTGATGGTCCACTGGACTCTGCAGCAGTGCAAACGTATTTAATGGAGTGATGAATCGCACCTCTCTGGCAGGCCAGTCTGGGTTTGGCGGATGCCAGCAGAATGTTACCTGCCTGACTGCAGCTGTAAAGTTGGGGGTATTTTTCAGGGGTTACTTCCAGTGAAGAGATGCAAAAAACATTTTGGAAAATGCTGCTTCCACCATTTTGGGAACAGTTTGGGGGAGGCTCTTTTCTAATCCAGCATGACTGTGCACCAGTGCACTATCCAAGGTCCATAAAGACACGATTGGATGAGTTTGGTGTGGAAGAACTTGACTGGCCTGCACAGAACCTTGATCTCAACCCCTTCGAACACCTTTGGAATGAACTGGCATGAAGATTGCGAGCCAAGCCTTCTCATCCAAAATCAGTGCCTGCCTTCACAAAGGCTCTACAGGATTAATGTCCTAAAATTCCCACAGAAACACTCCAAAATATTGTGGAAAGTCTTCCCAGAAGAGTGGAAGCTGTTACAAAGGTGGACCAACCCCATATTAATGTCTATGTATTTATAATGCATATCATTTATAATAATGTCATTAAAGTCTCTGTTGGTGTAATGGTCACATGTCCCAATAATTTTCTAATATATTGTATATTTCAATGTCCACTCATATACAAATGAATAGCAAAAAATAATATAGCTCAATATGGATGTACCTTCTGTCACAATGACTTGCTGATGACTATGTGTAGGCCATGTATAATAAACTGAAGTTGGCAATTAAAGGACTCAGTAATCCTGAGGTGATCATGCGTACAAGGCTTATCACATCATTTGAAGATGATCTAAAGGTAAAGTCTAAGGCATTTAATTAAGATCTCTTATGTGATCAGTCAGTTCTAGCTACGTGAATCAACAACATGAATCAGAATTTGATCAGCTCTGAGAAAACCTGACTCACCTCTGACAGGCTGTTTTGCTAAAGAATGATGAGCCACCTAAGAGTGGAAACCCACAAATTGGTTTGGGAAGGTGTCACACTGCCAGGAATCATTATCAGTCCAACAATAACATTAAAAACCCTGCATGATCTTATTTTCACTGCAAGGAAAAGAAAGCTCTATGTGGTTGAGTGTGTGACACCGGTCTATAAATCAAACAGAGATGTGTGACAAAAACCCAGAACCGCTGTGTATAATGCCCAGCCTTGAGCGATTTAACACAACTCAGTCTGAGGATAAATTGCCATTTAGGTTACAGAACATGTGCAGAATCCTGCATAGGAATATCTGCTGAGCATCAACAACTGTTCGTTTGCGATATTTGAAGAGAAAGAGAGTAATGTAGCCTATACTATGCCTGTCACACATCATAATAACCATAGACAGATCCCATTGTGACTTTAATCACATAGGGTGCTTTGTATGTATGTGAGTGTGTGAATGAATAGGTGCTTGTATTAAGCTGTGGTTCGATTGAATTGGATGTAAAATTTGGAATCGTTCCACTCAATCTCTTGCTAGCCGTCTGCACTGGATAGATATGTCTATGTCATTCAATCACCACACAATGACATCTTTGCCAATTTTATAGTGGGCCGTGAATCAGTCATGTGTATTCTATGGGATGCAGATTGGGGTAAAGTTGGAAGTCTACCAAAGACTAGTGAATAATCCCCACCTATATTTCTAGCTACATTACTTTCTGTGCCATGTTTCATTTATAAAATGAAAATATTTGATTTCCTTTTATAAAAACACTTGTGCAGACACAAGTCGCAAGTAAACTGATTTAGTAGGTTGTTTAGTTAGGTAACACAGTCCCACTCACACTCATGATGCAGGTCTTTTGTGTTGCTTTCTGCTTTCAAAACAATACTTTATGTAAGGGAGGAAAGGTTACTGCAGCAATGTTTTAAAATGGAGATTGTGGATATGCTATAAAAAATTATTGTTTAATCTGTGAATAAAACAAAAATTATTGGAGTAGCCTACATTTTTACAAGACAATACTATTTATTATTCTAATGTCTTGCTTGCTTGCCATTTCTTTTATTTATCAAATTTACTAGCAATTTCTTAGGGAAAATAGTCAGTACACCAATTTTTTTTCAGTGTGTTCCTGCATTGGTGGTCTGATGTGACATAGTAATTAACAAGAAAAATTTTTTTTGATATTAATTTGGTATCGGTCTAAATGCAAATGTAAAACAGACTGAGCAAAAATAAGTGTCGTGATAATGCATTAGTGTGCATGCAGCCTAAAATAGAAAGTTGTGATAAATCCTTTTGTTTTATTGTCTATCTCATCAAGAAGAAAGCAGCTTGTTTGAATCGCATGTCTTCTTAAAATAAGAATTTCAGCAAAATCCAAACACTTTCATATGCAGTTCAGATTCTCAGCTGTTATATTTGGTGACAACCCACATATACAGTCTGACAAGTTAGAGATTTGCATATCTATGCATATACAGTATGTATCTGTGTAGTTTGACTGATTTTAAAATGCCCATACAAATTTGAATAGGGATGCACTAAAAAATAAATAAATAAAAATCAATAGTTTTAAACACCGAAAAAAAGCAACGTTTAGTGTAAAAACAACGTTTAGTGTAAAAACTAAATATCAATTTTAAGATTTGTGTTTAAAGATTAACTTTAAGTGAGGTATGAATTACAGAAAATTTAAAAATTGGGGAAATGGGCAAGCACAATTAGATACAATTTAGGCCGATAATAATACCAATATAACCAATCCTGCATCCTTGGTCTAACCAAATTACTATTAACTCACCCATTTAATGAGTTCAGACAGTAAACCATTGCAATCTGAAATATTGATTGGATTGGTTGTTGAAAGAGAATTACTTTCCTTGCAGAATGTAGTTTTCTACTCACACACACACATTTACACACAAACCTCTTCAGGTTAGCAGGACAAGGTTAGAACCTCCAACATTTCTGAATGTAAAGAAAACATATTCATCACAGATGCATAAGCATGTCCATGCTTTTCCAGTATTGGTCCTAAGGCACTGAAGGAGAAATATCCGTGGCTCTGTTTATGCTCTGGATGAGTACATCACCAAAATCACCAGACATCTCGGATCGCCGTGTCTCACATCCTCTTGCATCACACACACAACAACACCACACACAAATCTTCATGCCATGAATGTCTCTCTCAGGAGTTTCAGTATCTACTTTAAGAAAGCAAGACTCAGAGAGGATTCTCACCGACAAGAGTGTAGTGTTGTTAAAAACAGTGTGCATGTGTGTGTGGAGGTGGGTGGTTGGACATTGTGAGGTTGCTTAGTGGTATATAATTATTTTTGGTTTCAAGTTTGCCTTTCCTGTCCAATATTGCTTGGTTCTACAGTGTGCCAGTTACAAAAAAAGCCAAAAACCTGATGAGTTTTCTCTAGAGGTGTAGCAGAAAATGATCTCATCAAAGTTATTGAGAAGATGACAAGCCATGTTGCTCTTGTCTTTTTAATTACAGCTGTTTTACTGCCTAACAAAAGAAAAATCAACACCTTAAAGCTGCGTGACCATTTATCAAGGCATCACTTGGAATGATCCACAAAGGAGAATGTGCTTGCTGATTATACAGCAAGTTAATTATATATCCTCCTAGGAACCATCCCAAATCACATGTCAGCTTTAATCCTAGGTGTCAGATTTTCTCTAAAAACCACAACTGGCACAGAAATGAATAGAAATCTCGAAGGCTTTGAAAATTTCTTTGTGCAGTGGATCTTATTTAACTTCCTAAATCTCACAAGGCACAGGTACAAGGCATCAACGCCCGACCGCATCAGATTGTATCCGATTTCAATACCACGGAGTGTTTAACTTTCATTTAATGTTAGGCAGTCTCTGAGTTACTTACTCTATTTTTGCTCTTTCAAAGGAACTGAAGAACACTGAGAGATTAATGATAGCATCTAAAAGGACAATGGACATCAAGCCTAAACATGACAGGCAGTCCACAGGGTAATCTGGCCATCTCTGAGAATATGAAGCCTCATTGATTTCCGTGTGATGTCTGGTTGCTTTATCCACTCATTTATTCCTCTTTCCATTCTCCCATGAGGCACCATTGTGTGGATCTCGCTGACAGAGCTGAAGTGTAAGGCCGGTATAAGCTCAGAGTCCCTGCACTCCACCGCCTTAAGGAACAGCAGCGGAGGTCCGCAGGGGTTTGTGTTTACAGTTGTTTCTTGTTGTTTTGTGCACCGCATCACTGAGATAATCATCAGTGGTTTATTTCATTCTGACCTTTAAAGGGCATCTATGAATGTGAGTCCGTTAAAAACATGAGCAGGAAGGAGAAAGTCTGAATTCCTCAGCATACAAATGGTGTGTTTGTCCTGTTCCTGTCATGTTCTGACTTGAAGAAAGAAAGTGAAAGTGAAGGACTAAAGCCAGGGTTATTGTAGTTCTGAAATCCCAGTTTAGGGTTATTTCTTTTTCATTTTTGATTTAGTTCAGTTTTTGGTAGTTTAGGATCTATCATTGTTAAGTTTCAGTGTATTTATTTGATTTTAGTATTAGTATTTTAGGACAGTCAAAGCGAATGTCCCAAACACTGATATTAAAAATGTTCAACAGTGGAATATGTGACTTGTAAAGGTTTTTAAATACATAAAACTAAAATCATAGTTGTTTTGGATACATTTATTATTTTAGTTACATTTTAGTTTGAGTTATGTTAGTTATTTTTATTTTATTTAAATGTGTTATTTTTTATTTATTTCAATTTAGATTTATTTCTGTTTATTTTCTATTTAGGTTTTTTTTTTCAGTCTAATATTGTTAATTTTATCCATCTAGCCCTCCACAGTTTATTTAGTTTTCATTTTAATAATAGTATTTTAGGGCTGCCAAAGTTAATGTACCAACATTGAATTGAAAAAAAAGTTTATTTTATTTAGTTTTATTTTAATAGTAGCATTTTAGGGCTGCCAAAGTTAATGTACCAACATTGAATTGACAAAAAAAAGTTTATTTTATTTAGTTTTCATTTAAGTATTAGTATTTTAGGCCTGCCAAAGTTAATGTACCAACACTGAATATAAAAAGAAAAGTTCAACAATTGGAAAATGTGGGTTGTAAAAGTTTTTAAATACGTCCTGTATCAAAAACTAATAGAAATTTTAGACTTTTTTTAATTATTATTTTAGTTAGATTTGGAATAAAAAAATAATTAAATTAATGACATTTTAGTTTAAATTATGTTAGTTGTTATTTCAATTTAACAAAAATGATTTCAGTAACAATAAGAACACTGACTAAAATTTTAGTAGATCATGCCACAGCAAACAATTTGCTTTCCTGGAAACTTCATAATGTTAACGGCATATTCTTATCAGTTCAGGACAAACATCAATGTCAGTTCAGGAATGAATAAATATTTTCAGCACTGTGGGGAGCATGAAGGAGCAAATCTTCAATACCTTTTACCTTCGTGTGGTTTCCCATGTCCTTGGGTAATCAACATGTCATCAGCTGTTTTATTGTCCTTTGGTGCGGTTCATAAAATTAAATTGAGTCAATCAATTCAAGTTCAATCAACTGTTGTTTGCTGTAGATTAAACAGCGTGTTAGTCTTCACCAAGACAGAGAGCTAAATTAGAGAGTCTCATGCATGTAAATTCATGTGAACTTGAAAAGTTGAGAGTTAAAAAAGAGTTGAGTCATCACAAACCTTGTTGAATTTAAAATGTCCCCAAAACACAAAACAAACAGAGCTGCCACATTTGTTTATCATCATTTAACTTACTTGGATAGAATATGATCAAATTTATGCTGTAAGTTGCCTTGTTTTCTTGCAAAATTACCTTTTACCCTGACGCTTTTGGCTTCTTAAACAATAGCTGGCATTTACGTCTGGGAAACAAATAAAACCAGTTTATTCTCTGAAAGCATTTATAGATTTTACATTCATGGTAATGTTGCCAGTGGAACATGCTCACAGCTCAGATGAAATTGCCTCTGACTGATATACAGATGAATTGTGGCTCTCTAGATGTCGTAGATAAGTAAATACTTAGCCAAACAAATGGATGAGACTCTGACAGTTTCTAACCAGTTGCCATGGTTTTGCTTGTGTTAATCAGCCGTGTAAATGAGGGGCTCAAAAAGCCGGAAATATTACAATGGCACATACAAGGAGAAAACAAGTACACTTGCATAAAAGCTCATCCAAATACAAAGATAGACACTCATACAGAGGGAAATTTACTCTTATAGTTCATTTTAATAATCTGTCTTCTGCTTGGTTTTCCTTCATCAAATTCCATTTTTTTTCTAATAATAAGCCCCTTATGATTTGAACTTAGGTACACTGCTGCAGAATATGATAAGGGAGTAAGATGCCACTCACCAGGCTTTTGTGCCAAGAACCAGAGCACAAGTGTGTTCCTGATTTGCTATACTTGTGAGGGCCAATTTTCTGAAAATGTCCTCACAAATACTATAAAACCTCTTAAATATACTTGTGAGTATGAGCCTTGCTAGTAAAAACCTTAATAAGGGAACTGAATAATGTCTTTTTTCACATATTTTTATGACAAAGGTTTAGAATCTACCAAGAGCAACAAAATCTACCAAGAGCAGCGCAAATTAGCAGCTATCGAAAACATTTCAAGCGCAAAATGGGTTAAGACATTTTTTTGGGCGTTAAATAATGCTGCAAATAATTCCTGCGAACCTTAGAGCATCACATTGCATTATTTATTGAAATACTATTTTTTAATGGCAAAAGAGGGTTTGTGCTGGTGCCAACTTTTAGTAAATCTGATCCTTTGTATAGCAGTTATTAATAATAATAAAACAACCAAAATTGCTACTGAACTTGATAGTCAGTGATTACCACTTTTTTTTTTTTAAAGATTTCAGATGACGCCAACGCTTACATAGACTTCAGATGATGCCAACTTTGGATCAACAGACAGGACTCAAATATTACCCTTATATTATAATTATTATGAGCACAAGCTGTAATCACTGCCTAACATGTCCATTGTGTCTGCTCAACTGAATTCATGGCATTAACTTAACA
>JAUZSZ010000125.1:16738936-16749242 GCA_034780575.1 Labeobarbus marequensis
TTTATGCCACACATTTGGCAGATATCGACTGGATGTCACTGCACCTCCTCTGGCTTGCACAGTCCTTGGAAGTCAGTCGCTTAGAAGTAATATCTCATATTTTCAGATGTCAGCTGATTCTCTCAGTGTGCAGTATCTCACCATGCTTCCTGCATTTTGCATCGAGATGAGCGTGGCATTACAGTGGTACCACTGGCTCCGTTTTCGAAACTGTAACAGGTGTTGTGTCACTGTTGCCTTCATGGTCATGTCTGAGTTTTAAGACATGCAGCCTCATGGTTATCAGGCCTGATATTAAGCAATTAGTCAACACCAATTCTTATTTTAAAGCCAGAATATGAGCAACTAATTATATCTTACACATACAGAGTTATTTACACACTGTAAATGACTAATGAGGCTGCTATGACACATGTGTAAGACAAGACAAAGTGTGAAGTACTTATCACAGAATTTGCCAGATTCCTGCACACTAAGGGCAGACCTTGAAATTTCATTTTGGAAAATAAGTACAATGAACTACATAAAAAAATCAAACATGTTTTCACCCTCTATGCATGTTATCACAGCCTTCAAAAACTTAGGCTGGCTGTCAATTGTAATATTAGAACTAAAAACCAAGACATACCCCTCCTAGCCATCAATCAATTCACTAAATACTTAGGTCCAACAGTACATGTATTTCCTTAAAACTCACACTCCCAGATGTTTTGAATGCATCACTGAACAGGGAGAAAATAGCGGCCTGGGTGGCTTTAACATGCTGTCTGTCAAAGATGATAATGTACACATGTGAATATAAATTTGTCCTTCACTTGCTGAAATTGATTATGTTGTGGGAATTGAGTGAAATACATCACACTGCATACTAAAGATGATAAATGCCAATGCAAATGCCAATATTTGGCTTTCAATTAATGCAACACAATGAATCACAGCTGTCTACAGTCTCCCAGTGGTTTACATTATTGTCAGTTTAGTGTTAAAGGTGGGGTATGTGTATTTTCAAAAACGCTTTGGAAAACTGAGTCGGGGCCAGTACCAAAACGAACTTGTAGCCAATCAGCAGTAAGGGCCGTGTCTACTCGTGATCCGGAGGAGATAGCGCTCAGTGCACATGACGGATATTAGCCAAGCCAAGCCACAACAGAAAGATAGAGACGGCGGATAAAAAAACAAAAGAAGAAAACGTCTGCGGAACAAAAGAAGTCTTACACCGTTGTGTACACCAGATGCCGCCACAACAGCTAAAACTGTCTACACTGGATGCGACAAATTGACTGTTGAAAATCATTTGAAATTTCCGTCAATTGTCATATATAGAACGTGGCAGCAGTTTACTGTCGGGGATTTGTCGTGTCGCTGCGTGGCATCCAGTGTAGACTGAATCACTGATTATAATGAGTTCTATAGTATTTTGTCGCGCCACGCCACTCTCGTCGAGAACACAAGATCCAAGGGGCGTGGTTGGATCTAGATCCAACTCCTCCCACCTTACATTTACCTAACCCTACCTGTCTCCACCCCCTGATCCCTAAACCCACCCATCCCCACCCCTCAACCTACCCATCTCCCTCCCCTAGATGTGGATCCAACCCCACCCCCTGGATCTTTGTTCTGCAGTGAGGGGCTATTGCTGTCATCTGGTGTAGACACTGTGTTATGATAAGGCAAGAAGTAGGACCCGTGTAAATATCGGTACAGTTTTCCAGCGCTGGAGAGAACTCAAGGAGCAGGAAGGCCTGCGATTGGATGCCAAGGTTGTTTACGGAGCTGTCAAAATAGGGGCGAGACCCTTTTGGGGTTGGGGCGTGTTTGCTTTGGTGATTTCAAATATCAACACTGGCTACCAGAAATCACTTACCACCTTTAAGTGAGCCATTTACACCAAAACAAAAGATTGCCTCTATGCTTTAATTTAACTGATTACATATTTTTGTCTTACATATTATAGCAAATTCAAACACTGACTCGGGTTTCGTCAGTTTATTTTCATGAATTGGAATGTTTACAAAGGATTGTGGGTGATTGAAGATCGCGAAGGATACATCTCATGCATCCTTCAAATTCAGCTGAATGAAGGATGTGAAATGAAGGCAGCCTTCCAAGGATCCTTACAATTGAGATGGCCTTCAGCGACAGTTGATGACATGGCAGCCGAGATATGCAGCCTTTGTAGGATGCAGCATTCCATTTGAGAAGCACCCCATGTCTATCATGCTAAAATTATGCGCTTTAAAGCCATATCAGTTTAAACTTATGGTATATGTTTACAGTGCAGGCATCCAAAGCATGTATACAGAATGCGGCTGTCACACGGCATGTAACTACTAAACTAAGTTCTCTTTCATGTCTTATTGTACACAGATATTACATGTTTATATTAGACCTGTGTATTAATTGACAACAGCATAATATATACAGTATCTTTACTGCTGTCTATGCTATTAATATAACCCAAACAATAAGATAAAAACAGAAAATCACTCAAAGCTCTTGAAAGAATAATTTCTGTAGCTCTAATAAGAAGACATTTCTTATGTAAATTCTCTAGCTTGAAGATAAACATGGCTGATTGGGTGCGCCTCACTCAGACAACAATCGTGGGCGGTGTTTGTAAAACGTGACATCACATTTTACAGATTCTGCAAATGGCTTGTTCATAGACACTTCTTATGATTTATGGGGATTAAAAAAGGAGTGGGTGGATTTTTATCATTATAGGGTGATTGTGTACAAACTGCTAAAACACATTTATATTAAAATAACATGTAAAAGTAAATTTTGCATAATAGGTGTCCAGGGTAGGTTACGCCATTAGATGGCAACAACAAACTGTCCTTATGAGTGAGTCAGAGGCAAAGACTTTTATAGTGAAAGGGATTGGCGATCCTAAGGGCCCGACGATAGGAGGGGCCCCCGAGGGGGAAACGTGATTTCTACCGAGAGGAACGCTAGAGCCCTGCATTTCAGCCCCCGATGAGCCCGACTTTTTTCACACCTCTATGGCCGGGCTTCTGGCCAATTTTCACGTCATAGTTCAGATGCGGGCTGGGCCTCGAGACTGTTTTAGGCTTCTCCTTATTTTTATATTTCAGACATCCATCAATTAGTGATGAAAAAAATTGCCGCGCTGGTGGAAACAACACAAGACCGTGCCGCGACTGAGAGCGGCTCGATGGTGTTTAGAGTCCGGCAGCAGCAGAGTGCTGTCAGCGCAGCTGAACAGTTCTGCGCTCAAATACACGCAATAGACTGAAGCTTGCTGCAAAGCCCCAGCAAAAGTAATTACTATGAATGTGTCCGGGGGAAATAGTAAGGAGATATTTGGATTATTTACTAATAAACTAGTGTAATTGAGGTTTCGGATTTTAGCACTGATTCAGGTGGATTCGGATCCCTGCAGACAGTCGGTCAGAACTGTATAATGACATCTAATTTGAAGAATTCACCCCAGACTTCAGAATCTCAGTAAAGCTTTTACTGATGGCAAAGTTGTGGTTCCTAGAACAGAATACAAAAGGAATCTTACATGAGTAAATTAATTAACATTTTTAAACAATTATCATGCCATAACAATCCTTTCAAGTATAAAAACAAACACAAATTAAGGCAGTTTATCACGTGTCTGTGCAGATAATTAGTGTGGTCATTCCATGACAGCCCACAAGATGGCGCCATTACTGCACGATTGAGGCACGTTTATGATATGGTAAACAGCGAGCCATTAGCCGTGAAATAACTCGATATAACATTAACATATGTTGCGGTAAATACTTAATATTACTTGCATCAGCTATAATGAACATGTAAGCAAGCTTAACTATGACAAATCAGCTAAATAATGGCGTAAACACACATGACGCAATAGCGCTAGACAAGTTTCACACGCTGCATGAAAACGATCGGCGGATTTAAATAAAGAACAACAAAATACACTTACTTTATATGCACGCACAACTATATTACATCAGTAAGTTGAAATGTTGCAGACAAATGTAAGATGAAGCGGATTGCTCAGGGAAAGAGTTGGCGTTCTGCGTGTCTGCTCAGTGCACCTGCTCCACTTCCTGACGGCACGTGATGCTCATGATGGTGACGTTGCAAACGTTCATTGGTCACATGAAGAAAGTTCAAGAAGCCTTTCGAACAGCCGCCCCCGAATTCAATGATTGAATTCGCACATCTTGACGAAGGTCTTTCCTTAAAGTGGATTACTCCTAATCAGATAGGGCTGGTAGCTTGATAAGACGAGCTACAGGTCGAGTATATGTTCGTCTCTCAACATGCACAGTAGCTGACCTTACTCTGTCATCTGCCCCTGGCTGCACTTCGGAGATCTTCCCCACTGGCCACAAAGCTCGAGGGAGCTGGGGGTCAACAATCATCACTACATCTCCAATTTGTAGATTTCCCTTGTCCGATTTCCATTTCTGGCGAACTTGGAGGTTGGGCAGGTAGTATTTAATGAAATGCCTCCAGAAGTGGTCGGCCAACAGTTGGCTGTGTCTCCAGCGGCGTCGACTTAGCACTCCCGAGTCTTGATACACAACCTGGGGTAAGGAGGCATCTCTGCGTCCAATGAGGAAGCAGTTGGGGGTGATTGGGTCGATATCAGAAATGTCGGAGGATGTGTAGCCAAGAGGCTTTGAGTTAAGGATCCCCTCAATTTCGATTAACAATGTTCTCAAAACTTCTTCTGTTACAGTCTGCGCCCCTAAGGTAACTTGGAGAGCCGTTTTAATTGAACGTATCTCCCTCTCCCAGCATCCACCAAAGTGGGGTGCTCCTGGTGGATTGAAGACAAATTTGATTTGCTGGGAAGCAAGGTGGCCTTGTAGCTCCTCATACAAAGCAGCAAAGGATTCCTTCAGCTCTCGTTCTCCACCCTTGAAGTTAGTGCCTTGGTCACTTAACAACTCATACGGTTTCCCACGTCGAGCAATAAAGCGTCTCAGGGACATCAGGAAAGAGTCTGAATCTATGCTCGCCAACAGATCTATATGCACTGCCCTGGTCGTGAGGCACTTGAATAATATGCCCCACCTCTTCTCATTCCGGCGTCCAATCTTAATCATGTAGGGTCCGAAACAGTCCATGCCAGTTGAGAAGAAGGCAGGCCTAAAGAGCTGTTGTCTTGCAAGTGGCAAGTCGGCCATACGAGGAACTTCTGGTTGTCCCTTCCATTTTCGACACTCTCCACATTGACGTTGGTGTCGCCGTACTGCTTCACGGCCTCGCAATACCCAGTAAGTCCTTCTTAACTCTGCGAACACTCGTTCTGGCCCAGGGTGGTGCAGCTTCTCATCATAATCCTTGATAATGAGTTTGGTCACAGGGTGTTGAGGAGCAAGGACTATGGGATGGATAAAATCCAGTTCTGCCTCACTGCAGTGTCTCAAACGACCACCCACACGAATGAGTCCAGTGGTAGGGTCAAACTCAGGAGAGAGAGAGGCCAGCCTGCTTGTACCGGATAATGGTTTCCCGGACTTCAGATGGACCATCTCGGTAGGGAAGGACTCGGTCTGCATTTGATGAAGCACTGTTTGTTCTACCTCTCTCTGTTTGTCAACGCATGTAATGTTCGCCGCCCCGTGAAGCTGCTGACTACATGCCTTTAAGAACTCAGCCAGTGTGTCATACTGCTGTGGATTTGGCAAGGAGATAACTGTAGTCGATCCACAAAATGCAGTCTGCCTTAACTCGTTACTTTGTTCTTCAGCGGGCAAGGAAGGTTGCTCGGGCCAATTCGCTGTTGGCAGTTTGAGAAATGAAGGACCTTGATTCCACTGGGTTGCTTTTACTAGGTCACACAGGCGTTTACCTCTCGTGATGCTGTCCGCAGGGTTGTCTTCAGATCGTATGTAACGCCAGGTCGCAGATGCGGTGAGTTCTTGTATCTCCGCCACCCGAGTTCCCACGAATACCTTGTAACGACAAGAACTTGACAATAGCCAGATAAGCACAGTCATAGAATCTGACCAGAGTGTTAAGGAACTAATGGGAATGGTGAGTTCTGCGACAAGGACCTTGGAGAGCTGGGCCCCACTCAGAGCTGCGCATAGTTCAAGCCGAGGTATAGACTGCTGCTTTCGGGGGGCAACCCGTGATCTGGCTGCTAGAAATGCAACTTCAACTTGTCCTTCTGTATTTTCTGTCCGCAAATAGGCCACGGATCCATAGGCCTGCTCCGATGCATCACAGAATACGTGTATATCACGTATGCTAGTTGGTAGATCCAAGTCTGGACTGGAATAGCATCTTGGTAGTGATATCTTATTCAGATCACTCAGTTCTTTCTCCCATGAACTCCATAAGCTGAGCAGATCTTCTGGCAGTTGCGGGTCATCCCAGTCACGCTTTTTATCCCATAGGCGCTGCACCAGTATTTTCGCTCGAGTGGTGTACGTGATAATATAACCCAGGGGATCATATTGGCTGGCCAGTACACGATAAATGCTGCGCATGGTTACTTTAGTGCAATTCACTAACCTGTGCTTGTAGTGCAAAGTGTCCGACTGACAATGCCAGAGCAGTCCAAGGGTAGACTCATGGGTATCTTGTAGTCCCTGACTAAGCCAGAGCTCACAGCTGTTCGATCTAGTATCGGAGGGAAGGTGAGAAATCACTGCCGGGCAATTGCTGGCCCACTGTCGCAATTCGAAGCCTCCCTCATTTAGCAGAGCACAGAGTTGATCAACAAGATCTTTGGCGGCATCTTTGGAGGTGAGATTGTGGAGACAATTGTCAACATAGAAGGACTTTTCTATCACCTCCCTCACCTGTTCTCCTGGTTGGCTGTGGACCAGCACATGCTTTTGGAGGGCGAACGTGGCACAACAGGGACTGCAAGTAGTCCCAAAGGGAAGTACCTGCCACTGGTACACATCTGGTGCTTGTTCTAAAGTTATGTCTCTCCACAGGAACCGGAGTAAATGTTTGTCATCAGGGAGCAGCCTCACCTGATGAAACATCCCACGGATGTCACTGCTTAAGGCTGTGGAATGTTCGCGGAAGCGTAGTAACACTGCCAACAGGGTGGGACTTAAGGTGGGACCTGGAAGAAGCAGCTGGCCCTCATACTGGAATGAGCAGTTGTAAACGACCCGATTCTTGCCGTTGTGTGTAACCATATGGTGAGGGATGTACCATGATTCTTGTGATCTCTCAGCCTCGCATGGATGCAGTTTCTCCACATAGCCAGCATTTCTGAGTCTTTCCATCTCAGTTTTGTAGGCACAGGCCTGATCAGAGTTCTTCATCAGCTTTCGCTCAATGCTTCTTAGCTGCGGCAGAACAGCTTCTTTTGGCATGTGCAGAGTTGGCATGTGTTGTATGCGAAGGAGCGGTGTCGCATAACGCATGACACCATCCACATTAACTCTCACCGTTTTCTCTTGTAAGAGTCTGATGGCCTCTTGATCAAGTTTTGACCGCGTCACTACTTTCTCACTGCGGTACGGAATTACATCCATCTGCCACAGCTTTTCCACTTGGGCAAACAGATCAGCATTGGGAGAGATGGCAGTAAAGAGGCACTGGTGAGTGTTGAGCCCGTGCTTGATCTCGTGTGTAGGGCCTTGTAGAGTCCAGCCTAGTCGAGTTCGAACTGCAGCTGGTCCACCTGGAGGGCCTAGGTGAACAGGTTCAATTGGGGTAACAAGGTGTGGACAATCTGAGCCAATTAGCAGTACAGGCTGTACTCTGTCTATTTGTTGCAAGGGCAATCCAGCTAAATGTTTGTACATCTTTTGGAGGGATGCAACGGGGTGAGTTTGCTCAGCGAGACCAAGCCTTTCAGCCGTGAAGGCTCCTTGAACAGGGAATTTCTTGTGTCGGTTAGTGACAGGAGACACGGTGAATGAGACTGCCGCCCCATGAAGAACCTGTTGGTCCTGCCTAACCGTCCGCAGTATTAGGTCCTCAGGCTGCCCCTTCAAATTTAACTGCTGTGCTGCTGTGTGGAGCAGTATGGTCCTCTCCGACCCATCGTCTAACACAGCATATGCCTCAATAGATTGGTCACCGTTGGTAATGATGACTTTGCTCACCTTTAAGAAGAACCTTGCGGCTGCAGACAGGGCGATCCACATAAAGGACATTTTTGGTGGTGTTAACCAGACAGGAGTTCTCTCTAGTGTCCGTTTCGGTTTCGTTAGCTACAGTCCGTTCATTTACATCATGCAATATAAGGAGGTGTTTCCTATGGCATGTCTTACAGGGGGATTTCAGGTTGCATTTTGAGGCATGATGGCTACGTCCGCAGCACCAGCATCGATTGTTCTCAAGGATCCAGAATTCTTTCTGTTCCTTTGTGAGCTCTTTGAAATTGGCACACCCATTCAAGAAGTGATTGGTATTGTCACAGTAGGGGCAATATGCACGCAATCTTCCTTTGTATCTGGCAGATTTAGATGTTACCTCTGGAGCGAGTGCTTGGGTTTCACATCCAGTGATGGGTTTCTCTGTGCCTAGCAAGATGGAGGTTGGTTTCCTTGAAGTCCTTGGTTCACGGCGGTCCTGCCTTCTCTTACTGCTAGGTTCTGGCGGGAGACTTGTCATCCTGGAGCCATCATCTTGTACTTGGAGCTCGTACTCCAACCAGTTAGAGAAATCAAGGAGAGTTGGTATAGTTACCCTCAGTGGGTGGATGTATCTCTTGAAGCTAGTTCTCAGCTCATGAGGGAGTTTACTTTGAAGTCGTAACACATGCGACCCACAGTCTAGTTCGACAATTCCCTCAGGTCCCAGTTGTTCCAGCATGCTCACTAGGGAACGCTCACGTAGCGCAAACAGCTTAAAAGCCTTCACATCTCCAGTTCTGATGCTTGGGCCATCCATAACGTCAACAATGTTCTGCAGGACCAGCTTGTGCGGTTGCCCATACATCTTTATGAGAGCTTGCATAGTGTCTGTATAAGGGTGTGTTGAATTGCAATAGGAATCTGCCACCAGCAGTGCCTCTTCTAACTGTAGATGATCTGTAAGTATCTGATACTTGAAACGTTCAATGGCGTCAGCAGGGAGGAGGTTCTCTAATGCCATGCGCAATCTTGAAAACTCTCTTGGATCTGGTGTTGTCAAGGAGGGTATTGAAGGCTTAGGTCCTCTGTACATCCTCTCCGGAAAGCATGGTGCTGCGGCTTGGGGAACGTCCTCAGATCGTCGTGTAGGGTAGGTCTCTTTGGCATCCAAGTATGAATAATAGTTGTCTCGGGACACCTTTTCATCATAATGGATGGGTTCAGCATATGGACGAGGCTGAGCATGAGGAGGAGTATCAAATCTCTGAGCAGGGGTACGATACCTTGGCGTAGCTTGGGACTTATCTTCGGGTGTATGTGAAATAGTGCAGTCCCTCACCTGCTCTGTTATCTGCCTGATCTGTGCAGAGGGGTACTGGTGGAGGTCTCTGCTTCGTGTGGTGGGCACTGGCTGGCTACGACATGTTTCTGGATCATGAAATTGAGGAGCTGGTACGGGAGACACTGATTTGTGTGAAGTGGCCACAGTTGTGGCTAAGTGCTGGATCTCTCGTTTCATGAAGGCATTCTCTGCTTTAAGGCCTTGCAACGCACTTAAAATCTCTGGCAGTTGTCGAATGCAGCTCCGAAGCTCATCATTCTCCCTCTGCATCTCCTCCCAGGTAGACTGTCGAACCTGAGGATGCAGCTCTTCCTCCTCTCTCTGCAAGTTTCCCCTTGTATTTTGCCATTCATCCAGTAGCACCAGATCACTGGTGGGTGAACGCTGACTTATGGGTGTAGAGACACGGGACTCAGGCTCCAAAGACAGTGGAGGATCTTCAACCTTAGCTTCATCATCACTAGAACATGCAGGTTGCTGGGATCTCCTCTCAGATCCAGACCTTTGTACTTGGAAGTCTGCTAGATATGCAGGTGGCTTTACATGTCGTCTGGGGCGGACAACTGGAGGCTCTGGCTCTGAATGGGATGTCATTTCTCTGCAGTAATTCGAGGTTCCGGCTCGAAGGACCACTTGTAATTGAGGTTTCGGATTTTAGCACTGATTCAGGTGGATTCGGATCCCTGCAGACAGTCGGTCAGAACTGTATAATGACATCTAATTTGAAGAATTCACCCCAGACTTCAGAATCTCAGTAAAGCTTTTACTGATGGCAAAGTTGTGGTTCCTAGAACAGAATACAAAAGGAATCTTACATGAGTAAATTAATTAACATTTTTAAACAATTATCATGCCATAACAATCCTTTCAAGTATAAAAACAAACACAAATTAAGGCAGTTTATCACGTGTCTGTGCAGATAATTAGTGTGGTCATT
>JAUZSZ010000125.1:16752047-16764302 GCA_034780575.1 Labeobarbus marequensis
TTTCATTCACTTAGAGCTGTGTTACAGACTGCATGGAAGCTAATTTTCAAAAATCCATAATAGGGGCACTTTAAGTTGTAACCAGCAAATGCACTGACCAGCGTTTTCATGGGAAAACCCCATAATATTTGAACAGATATTATGACAAAGATATTGCTTTCCTCAGCAGACATTTAAACTAATATTTTATGCTGAATATGAGATTGAGTTGAAAAATGAATGCAGATGCAGGTAATCACACTCACTCAGTCCACCTTTCTCTCATAATACTCTACATAATACAATAAGCTTTAACTTCAACTATGCAACTCTTTCGTTACTAGCTCTAGGTGACATTTTCGAATTAGTAATGAAGGCTTGGGCTCATCTGTTGAACCAGTGGGATATTGTACATCTATCTTCATCATTATCAGTTCATTATTAACTTTATTTTTCTTCAGATTAATTCATTTCATGATAACATTATCCATACATTCTATCATATCAAGCCAAAATTTAAAATTCTGTTTCTGCACAATCATGTTGTTCAAATGGAAGCATGAAACATACTGCAAGTGACCAAAATGTTACTTTTATAGTGCTTTTTGTTATTTTTCAGAGTATGACAGCTCCATTCCTAATTATATATTAAATATTAAATTATATTAAATATTAAATGAAAAAGAATAGGCAGGAAATTCTTCAAACATTTACCTTTGAGTCTCTTGAAAGAATGTAAATCATACATATTTTGAATAAAATGATGGTGGGTAAATTATGACAATTTTTAGATGATCTATTCTTTTGAGAGAATAACGATTTGTATATTTTCGGTTTATATGTTACTCAGCTTTCTCTTTTGTTTTGCTTTCTTTTGTTTTGAGCCATTTATTCCATGTCTCTGTCTTTAATTTCCCTTTCTCTCCATTTGACATATCAGTGTAACTGGGTACATCACTAATGACTCTTACAGGGAAATGTTGACAGGACACAGGCTCTCAGCTTTTCGTGTACTGAAGAGCAATGTGCTCTTTAAAACAGTGCAAACTGTGTAAAAAGCACAATCTTTTGCTTTTCCAATATACAGTGCCTATATAAAAAGTCTTCATACCACTTCATTTTTTTCACATTTTGTTATGTTGCAACCTTATGTTAAACTGTTTTGAATTACTTTTTTCCACATTAATCTACACTCTATACACCATAATGACAAAGCAAAAACAGATTTGTCACAACTTTGTAAATGAATTAAAAAAAAAAAAAAAACTGAAATAAGTACATTGCATAAGTTTTCATACCCTTAACTCAGTACTTAGCTGAAGCACCTTTACAGAAAAACAGCCCCACAGCATGAGGCAGCTACCAGCACACTTTACTTTTGGGATGGTAATCTGCAGGTGATGAGCAGAGCTGGTTTCCTTCAAACATGATGTTTGGAATTGAGGTTAATCAGACCAGAGAATCTTGTTTTTCACACTCTGAGGGTTCTTTAGGTGCTTCTTTGCAAATTCCAAGTGTGTTTTCATGTGTCTTCACTGAGGAGAGGATTGAGTCTGGCTACACCAGCATAAAGCCCAGAGCGGTGGAGTGCTGAAGCGATGTTTGTCCTTCTGTAGGCTTCTCCTATCTCCACATATGATCATGGAGCTCAAGTAGAGTGGCATCAGCTTCTTGGTCACCACTCTAACTAAAGCCCTTCTCCATCAATTGCTCAATTTTGCCAGGAGGCCAGCTCTAGGAAGAGTCCTGATTGTTTCAACTTCAACTTCTTCCATTATGGATAATGAAGGCTACGTGATTCTTTGAACCTTCAATGCAGCAGAATTTTTTCCGAACACTTCCCCAGTGGTTTGACGCAATCCTGTCTCCAAGCTCTACAGGCATTTTTTTGACCTCAGGGTTTGATTTTTGCTCTGATATGCATTTTCAGCTGTTAGACCTTTTATTAAGACATGTGTGCCTTTTCAAATCATACCCATTCAATTGAATTTGCCACAGGTTAACTTCATTCGAAGTGCAGTAACATCTACAAGCAATGCTCCAAATTTCAACTGTCCCAGATAAGGGTATGATTACTTATGCAATGGATTCATTTAAGTTTTTTTATTTTTAATAAATTTGCAAAGATGTTAAAAACCTGTTTTTTGCTTTGCCATTGTGGTGTATAGAGTGTAGATTGATGTGGGGGGAAAAAAGTAATTTAAAGCAGTTTGACATAAGGCTGCAACATAACAAAATGTGAAAAAAATGAACCGGTATGAAGACTTTTTATAGGCACTGTAGCTTGCAGCTAATTAATTTACACCTACTTTGTTATGGACTGTGTTATTGACTTAACATCTTGTCATTGACCTTTTGTTAGATTTGCTGTCTAGTGGAATGCTGCGTTTGAATGCCAGGCAGAGATGCACGTTTTATTACATTGTGAATTTTGTTAAGTTTATGCTTATGTAAAGTTTTTAATTCTCTAGAATGTCTCTAGAAAAAACTCCATCACTGTCTGCAAAACAATAGACCAGAATGTAAAAGTGCTGAAAGACCTTATGTTTGGGGAAAAAAATTAAAATGCAATTAACTGCAAAAGTCTAAAAAACAAATAGAGAAACCACAATGCAAGCGCATGGTAATCATCATGCTGTGCTAAGCAGTCTATGAAGCGTGGAGAAACCCTGAGCTGTTCTCCCCTTTGTTTTACTCTGTTGCACAACCTTCCCCAGTGCTTCAACTTGCTTTTGTTTAAGGCCCACAAATGTAAATAAAATAAGTCAGATTTAATGTTATGGCACTGGGACTAGGCATTCAAGTTTTTTTTTTATAAGAAATACAGAAAACAGTAATATTGTGAAATACTATTACAATTTAAAATAACTATTAAAATTATAAAACAAACATAAAAATAATTGAATTTCATTGCATTGTTATATATTTACATTTTTAAAAAGAAATGAAATAAACATAATAGGTAAGGATTTCAGGTTTCTTTCATTAATAGAAATTTCAAAAGAACAGCATTTATTTGAAATGGAGATCTTTTGTAAGATATTTTTTGACCCTAGTCTTTTGAAAGGTAGTGCACTATATACAGTATGGTCTGTACAGTACATGTTTATCCCCCACCAACAATATAATAGAGTTTTTTATTTTTAATGTTTTTTAAAGGCTCAATTTAAAATTAAAAACAATATTTTGATATATTATTACAATATAAAATAACTGTTTCTGTATGAATATATTTTATAATGGCTACGTCTGTACTGTACATGTTTATCCACCACCAACAACAGCAAACAATGGTGAGTTTTTAGTTTTTTATTTATTTTTGAATGCAACTACAAGGTTGCCCAGTAAAAGTGAATAAATATGACTGTAGCAGGAGACATTAGAGCTCTTTTTTGTGTGTCAGGTTAATTGCTGGACTTCAGCTTAAGCTAGACACCTTACACCTTGAGCTACACATCAGACATGACAGCTGCACATGTGGTGTAGTGGCCCATGTTATTGGTTAATTAGGGTGTGTTAGAAATCTGTGTTTGTCAGAGAGTTGAGGCAAATTAGCGCCGGGTTAAAATTAGTCTTCGCAGTGGTGAGCTGAGATTGACGAGACAGCCGCTTGCTAGAAACCTCAGAGCTGTCCAGGTCATTATGCTGCATCACTAACTCCGACCATCCAACAACGGCAAGCTCACATAACTGCCTGTTAATGGGGAGCCCTTCTGTGGTCTGTGAAGCTGAGGAACCTTGACATGAGGGAGTGAATGGATATGAACATATTTCTGATCAGAATATTTAGCATTTTAATGGAATTCATTCATTATAAACATCTGCATAAACAAGCCTCTCCTCTTCAACCTCTCTTAATTAACACTGCTTAGTTGTAGCATCTGAAAGGATATACACTGAGGTAATGTGATTGATTTTAGGCCTTGATATAAGAACATTACCTTTTTCATGAAAAGGTCTCAGTATGATTTTCACTTTTTCAGATTCATTTGGATCATTTTTATAGATAAATGTAAATTAAGAGCATTCATGAAAAAAAATTAACAAGGTGACCTTGAGGTAGATTAGTTGAAAATAATATTCAAATACTGCTACTATTCAATTCAGTTTCTTTAGGAGATGTCTGTAATATGCAAACACCCTTAAAGGGTCATGAAACCCTATTTTTTGAGAACAGGTTGCACATCAGTGAAAACAATTATGTCTATTACTAAGGAAAAAGTGGTTATTTTTTTCATTTTTTGGAGCAATTTCGTTCTTACGGTTTAAAGAAAAGTTGAGCCTACGTCACGAAAAGTGCCATATATGTGTTAACGTGGACTGGTGATTGGCTGCCATGGCTAATGAGTACATGTCTACGCCATCAGTTTTCCGAGCTATTCTCAGTATTATTCATGAGAATGAACTCTTACCATACAATCACTGTACTGTATTATGCAAGAGATCGTCTTACAGCAGAGAATTCAAATCTCACAAAAGAGCTTCGCGCTCTCAGTTCATTTCTGTGAACATGACCGCAACAATATTTAATATGAAAACACGTGGAGCGCGCATGAGAGTTTCATGACCCCTTAAGTATCACAAGACCAGTTCAGCTTAAGCAAATGTAATATAAAATGGCATTCTGTTATTACTGTATTATTTTTACTAGTGTACTATTGTAAAATATATTATATTATATTATATGTTAGCCAATAATACTGTACAGTTGAGAATAAAATAATAGAGCAGTAGATGTGTTTAGGAATGAATTTGCATTAGGTAAGACTGTGATGTCCTCAACAAATTTCTCAGAGCCCCTGACAGACTTCATCAAGTCTACTATTGATTTTTTGATTTGCAAACAAGATCTAAATGGTGAACAGCATTATGTTTGTCTAATGGAGCAAAGCTGGGTTATCAGTTACAGTACATTGGCTGTCATTCCTAAACACGTCTTCCTTAGGAATTGAACATCTCTTGGGCTAATAATTAGCTAACATTCTGTCCTTTCATTATGTGGTTATCATTTAAGTAATTCACTGAAAGAAAGAAAACCCAGTGGTGCTCTAATGCACTAGCTTGGCAGAGTTTGAGAGATCAAGTGCACATAGTCTGAGCTAGTCTGTCTGTTACGGTACATCTGTCACTTAAGATGCATCTTCCTTGAAATGCAAATGGAACTCTAGGCTAGTGGGCTGACAGCCCAGCTTCTTGGCTCACTAAGGTGCACACTCCATTATTTGGGTTGTAAAAAGTACAAAATCATTTACACAGTAATCAGGGTCACTGCAGGTCCTTAAAAAGTCTTAAATATTTTAAAGGATAAAGAAAAGTCTTAATTATAATTTCAATAAGTCTTCAATTTGGGGACCGACAACAGGAATTGAATGTGATGCTGTAAAAATGATGTAATTTAATAAAATAAATAAATGTGAGTGCCGCACATTTCAAACTATGTATACAGTCATCTTAAACAGACATGAATATAATTTAGAATATTAACTTTTCTTAAAAAATGGTTTAAAGGCTAAAATGTTTATCATTGTATAAATCTATTTGTTTGTACATTTGTGCATGTCTTAAAAAGCCTTAAATTAGATTTTTTTTTAAATCTACAGACACACTGGTAATGATTACTTTAAAGAGCAGTTTTAACTTCCCTTGTGGAAAGTGGTATATTCAGATAAAGTCTTGATGACCACCAGTAAAAATGTTCTGTCTTTTCTAATTTGTGTAGTTTTTAATGCTACACAATGCTATCCTAATAATAACTGGCTGCAAAGTTTGAATATCAAGTAGCAGATTATTAAAAATAATATTATGGTTATAGAAATCCCCCTCCACACACTTCAATTTAATCAACTATTTTGCATGTCTCCTTGGATTTTCGTGTAAGGTTAATCATTCTTTTTACTTATTCCAGAAGATGGCAGTATATGTACAGCTCACAGTTTGTTAACCAGCAAGCTCAGTTGCTGGAAAGCCCTGGCAAAGCTGACAGGCTGAATAAGATCTTGTAATGCATAGCACTCAAATGATAATTTGGCTGCATATGACTTGTATTGTATATGTTTCATTTAAATATGAATATAGAATATAAATATTATAAATATCATGTACTGTATTGTGCTGGAAGCGTATTTTAAGAAGATTTGGGCTGGTAACAAAATTATAAGTTAGATTAGGTTGATGAATGAAGAGGAGTTACTGTGATCATCCTTTTTAACATTGTTATTGACTGGGTGATGTGAAGAACTACAAACAACCAGCCATGAGGTCAAGTCAAGTCACTATTATTTGTATAGTGCTTTTAACAATTTGCAAATTGTGTCAAAGCAGCTTTACATCAGCTTTACAGTATTTAGACGGGGAAATAGTGTGTTTAAATAGTGTCACTCTCCTCTGGCCAGACAGAATCAGCAGTTTAAATCTAGGTTGCAGCAGAGTCAGATTGTGCAAAGGACTCATCTGGTTCCTATGGTCTTGTCCCGATGGCCGTCTAGGAGACAGGGTCTTCACTGGGGAAGAGGTGTGAGATGGACCCTCCTCTCTACACTTGAAGATATGGGTTTTGCTGATGATCTGGCTCTGATCTCCCACACACACCAGCACATCCAGGAGAAGACATAGCACCTTAACACATATGCTGAACAGACAGGCCTGAGAATCCACCTGCAGAAAACAGAGGTGATGACACTCAATATCCCAAATCTCCAACCAGTGCAGGTTAATGGAGAAAATCTTCCAATGACCAAAGAATTCACCTACTCGGGCAGCATTGTCAAACATGATGGAGGAGTGGACAGTGACATAAAGAATTGTCTTAGCAAGGCCAGAAATGCATATAGGAGGTCCCAGCAGTATTACACAAAGATCAAACTGAAGGTGTACCAGAGCTGTGTGCTTTCCACCATGTTGTATGGCTCAGAGTGCTGGAGGATGACAGACAGGGATCTGAATAAGCTCTCTGTTTTCCCCACAAAGAACTTGAGGAGAATCTTGAGAATTTTCTGGCCAAACACCATCTCTAATGAGCAATTGCTTGCTCATTGTAAACAGGACAGCATTGGAACCATCATCATGAGAAGAAGATGGAGGTGGACTGGGCACTAGCTAAGGAGAGAACCTGAAAATATTCCTCGCGCAGCCCTTTTTTGGACACCTGAGGGCAAATGCAAGAGAGGCAGACCAAAGAACACCTGGCATCGCACGGTAGAACAAGAACTAAAGAATCTGAACCACACTTGGGGTACCATCCAGAGGCTGGCTCTAAACAGACAGGAGAGGAAGTCTTTTGTTGCTGCCCTACACGCCAAGGGCATAATGGGTAGCAAGTAAATACTGTGATAAAGGATGTATAGTGGTAATTTATAATTGATTAAGTTATAGAATATTAGCTACACATTTTATGTCCATCTGTATGTTATATTAATTTACATTTGCAGACAACTGGCCCAATTTGGGTAAAAATGCTAAATAATAAAATTAGTAAAGTACATTCTACACTGAAAGGCCATAATAAAAAGCTGCAGAGGTGTTTTCAGGTTTAAACTTATAATTTTCTTTACAAATAGGTAGCCTATTTAGAAAAGTAATATGTATGAATTACTTAAAACATTGTTAAAATTGTGATTATTGGGGGAGGGGGTATGAATTAAGCATTTTACATTTTTTATAGTAAAATATTGCTTGAATGACATGAATTTGCAAATTTAAAACATTTATAATATAAATCAGCTTAATTAATAGACATTCTAAGAATCTCTCTTTTTTAGATTTTATTTTTGTTATACAGTTGAGTGTTTTGTTAAACTTTTTAGTTATTGGGTTCATGTTTATTGAATAGCATTATTTTCAGTATCACTGATCATTGGTTACTAGTGAACCCAGTGTTGATGAATCCATGGCCTTCTATTCTGCCACCTGTGTCATCATCAGAACGTTTTACAGTAACAAATTTCATTACCTCAAATATAGCCTCCTGGCATATAATATTACCTGAGTTAATGACAAAATGTTTCACAGTGTATAGTCTCGCAGCCAACTGGCGCTGTTGAGATCGAGATGCTGGTAATGAAAAGAAAAATCATTCATTTGATAGTTAGAAAGTCGACAGGGGAGGAGGATGCGCGGCGAAATTAATAGCAGCTACATCTTCCCTTTCAGAGAAAACGGCAAACGCACGAACGAACGTCCGAAAGCATGCATACCATTTAGACTAGCGGCCTTTAATTTAAAATGAAGTTCACGTTGCTCTGCTGCGAACGTTCTCTGCGCGAGAGTGCTTCTCATACAAATGAGAACCGAGCGCGCTCGCTCGCTCGCTCCCTCGCGCGCTCTTTGACGTAGTCAGCCAGCTGGGCTCCGGCGTTCCAGCGCAGTACGTATGGCGCAGCGTTCCCAGCCACCCTTCACATTTCATCCAGTCTAAATTGCGCTTTATCCTGAAAATAGGCATCCTGGCACATCTGTTTACGTGTCATCGTTTTCATTTTTTTTCAAACCGGGGTCAGAGACTTCCGAGAAGTAAAGCTGGCCCACACAGCTCTTATGAAATAACGGATTTCATCTCCCTTTTTTATCCGCTGGAGACGAAGAATCAGTGATACTATAGGAGCAGCTTTTATCGGCGTGCCTTTCTGCCTCACCGGCATCCTGTAACCACGAAGAGGATGCGAGCGGCGGTCTCGTCGGTAATTGGTTATTTTTCGCATTAAATTCCGCAGTCTTATCTTTTGGGAACGTCGAAGAGGTGGATGCCAGCGCGCGCAACCGATTAACAGCGCGCGTGTTTCCCATGGCGCTATCATTCACTTTCGCCAGTCGCGTCGGTGCTTAATGCCGGCGAAGGTGTGAGGAGGAGACCCGCTCTGAAGGTCTGATGCTCGTCCTCCTCATCTGTCACAGCTTTATATCTCCGCCTAGACCAATTTGGTGAAAACATCTGCATTGAATTGGCAAGAAATGACTAGCGAGACATCTCTGACTGACACTACTTCAGCTGTTTCTTGATGATACGGTCACGCGAGCCGGGAGATTTGGACTGCACGTACTGCCTTCAACTGTTCGCCGCCTGAGGAGCTGGATATGTTCAGACTAACGTGAAGATGGATATTATCTTTGCTCTCCTGTGGTTATTGGCCGCACTATTTGAAGGCGTTTATTGCCAGGGAGTATACGGTAAGACAAACAGACGTAGCGGCTACGTACAATAGCCTTTACGGAGCAGTCGTGACCTTGCGAGGTAGATGGTAGATGTGGATGTTCATTCTCAGTGATATCCAGTGTGATGTAGGCCCTATAGCTTACATGTCAATTGACAGTTCCTGCGTTACAGGTGCATTGTGTGGCATCAGTAGCCTGTGCCTTCTGAATGAAACATGTTGCCAAGCGGGGTGGCTGATAGCCTACTGATGGGACGTGTTGAAATATCTTTATCATTAATGCATTGCTTGAGCAAAGCATAAAGATCTGTGGCCATCACTGTGTAAACGTTTCTGCAAAGTATGTGTGGGGCTAGTTGTCACAAGGGCTACACTGTGTGGCAGTTCAGTGAATGATTTTGTATCATTCATAACTGTATATGTCATTAAATTATATAATGTTGATGTATCAACGTATTTAAATTTAAAATCTGTATGTTACTGTACTGGCTGATACAGTTAGCTAAAGACACAGGTGGTACAAATGAAATGACCCTTAGCATCTTAAAGTGGTCTTTTTTTTATCAGCTGTGGCCACTGCTAAAGACAGAACTGTTTTACCAATACAGTACATTCTTGGGATAACACATAACATAAAAATTAATCAATTAAGTCGATTCTTACTTTTGAACAATATTTTATCATAAAATACTTAACACTTTCTACTTATAAACAACATAATTTTAATAATAATTCATCAGAGAAGTATACATATTGCCCCAATTATTATGAATGTTAAAAAAAATTACCTTTTAACAATATTTTGAAAAATGCATTGTAGACTGTTGTTTTTAATGTATTATCATTGTAATATATAATATTATATAATCTGTAATGTAATATCACAATATTTTTCTACATTTTTTACAGTGACTATATGTCACAGTAAAGTTTTGAATAAAAAGATCAATTACAAGTTTAGAACCTGTCCAGTTCAGAAACTTTCTCTAGTTCAGAAACCTCTTCAAACAGAATAATTTGATGAAATTTGTCCTTTTCAGAATTCTGATATCATCAATAGCTTTTTTGTGGTTAAGCATTTAACCTCACTCTTCCATAATATTTTAGTGTCATTTCTTATTAACATAATATTTAAATGCTTGGGGACTAATTGACAATGCCATTTCATATTTATTTACTGTGCTGTCAGAGTCAATCAAGGACATAGCTTTAATAGTTGTCATTGTTTCAATGTAAAGAGGAGCCATGAAATGTGATGTGTGATTAAACAGTAACAGGACATATGACGTGAGGTTATTAAATTCCCTTTGACAGAATTTTATGTAGGTTAAGCTGCGCATGTCAACGTTCATTCGGTCATAGAAACCTACATAGAAACAGTTCAGCGTCCTTCTTCCTACAGAATATTACAAAGGGTTGCTCATAATGGGATGAAGGCTATACCTATAAAGCCTTGACTGGGAAACCTATTTCACCTGACTTCACATGGATTACAATGACAGATTTACTGTTACTTAATGGAAGAGTGTTTGGATTAGTAAAAAGGAAATAATCAGTGCATATGACTTCACTTAATTTTTGTTTGTTGAAAACACCTGAATCCAAGTACATGTGGACTGAGGTGGAACTCAAAATACATGTTTATCCATTCATTAATATTGCAGACTCCGTAATGTTCCTATTGGAGGCAGCTGGTAACAACTTCAGGCTATTCTTTTTATTTTGCTTATACAGATTACATGGATGTCTTCTATTCACGATGGCACAAAGCCATTTGTCAGTGTTACTCACTGGATGTGTTTATCTAGGGTCTGTGATATTTACAGTAGTCGACATTCAGTGGTCAAATGGTGTGATTATGTTCATGTTTCACAGTGTGTTGGCTTGCATTCTATTTGTGAGGGGCATATGAACAAACAATTGATTCCTGTGTAATGACCTGTGCAAATGTGGGACTGTTGTGGGCAGTACTTCACTTCTAGGAGCTGGATGCTAGTTCATGCCCTCTCAGTTTACGCGATGGTCCATGGTGAATCGTGAGTGGTATCTGAACATTGGATTGATACATACTGTTAAGTAGGCTTGCATCTATTCTGCACTTGCAGAATGCTCCACAGATTTCAACAAGATTTAAACAGCCATCGTTCACAAACTTATACATATCCTCCACCCCTAGCATGTGTATCATTAAATGTTTTGGATTATATGACATGTTTACCAAGAAAAGAAATTCTCCCATTTTGATTCTGTAATTGGAATTTGAATTTAATTGACCACACCTCACATGTCGTTAAATTGGAATTTAAATTGGAATGACAGGAAGAATAATTTAACATAGGTAATGCATTCTGGAAAATGAAATGTTCTTCCACTCTGGTCCACAGTGGTTAATCAAACATATCAAGTCTATTTTTCTAGCATTTTCTCTGTCTGGGGTTTATAAACCATATAACCATTAAGGCATAGGAAGACATATAAACCTTCAAACTGTGAAAGGCGTTTTAAACATTATTCAAAACTTTCAAATAGGGTTTGTCAGGCAAGAATTCAAACTTTGTCTGGACAGTTATTGACCATTCAAATTCATAAATTAAATTTGAATTTAAAAGGCACTCACCAGTGAGTTCTGAGTGGTGTGCAGCCCTGATGTTTACATATAGAAATGAACCACGTTGTTATTAACATTCTAAAAAAAAAATTATATTATATTACCTTGGCATTAAATTACAGAAATTGGTGCAAATGGGAACACAAATATTATGTTTGTTTTATTTTCACCATTATTATCCAACTATGATGACAAGCGCTTTTTAGAACCCCGAAAATGTGAAAAGGTTCTGTTCTGTAGATTTTCCACAACAAACAGTACAAAAAGTATAAAGGTCCCTTAATTCCATAGAATTTGCCAATATCCTTACAAATGAGTCTCGGATGGATTTTAGAAGGTTCTTACTTCATAAGGTGATACTGTAACTGTTATTCAACTGTTTTTTGGGGCAGTCTTGGCCTAATGGTTAGAGAGTCGGACTTGTAACCTGAAGGTTCGAGTCTCAGGTCCGGCAGGGATTGTAGGTGGGGGGAGTGAATAACCAGCGCTCTCTCCACCCTCAATACCAAGACTGAGGGGAGA
>JAUZSZ010000125.1:16996961-17007525 GCA_034780575.1 Labeobarbus marequensis
TGCAGATTTATTTTCACAGCCACCTTTGCTCAGATTTACCAAGGGTGCCAATATTAGTGGAGGACACTGTATATACCTATGATCGCTAATCTGAATTTTCAGCAGTCATTGCTTCAGTCTTCAGTGTCACATGATCCTTCAGAAATCATTCAAATTTGCAGATTTGGTACTTTTTATGGAAACTGATTTTCTTTTTTCCCAAAAAGAACAACATATACTTGAAATAGATTTGAAAAGTATTTAGTCACTTTTGAAGTAATGTGTCTTTGCTGAATTAAAGTGTTAAATTCTAAAAAAGAAAAAAATGACTATCATTTTGAATGATGGTGTATGTGCGAACAAAGTGTGAATCATATTTTTAAAAATAAATTTGCCTTGATGTTTCATTTAGTGAATGTATACATTTAAGTAAAAGTTTTGAACACTTTAGTTTTATTTTCCACAATTTAAATTAAGATCAAAACTATGAAATGGAACAAATGAAGGTATGGGAATTATGCAGCATTAAAGCAATATTTTATGTTGGCATTCTCCCAGCCACCGTTATGAGATGCCTAACAATTTGTCTATTTTTTTTTTTTTTTTTAACTTAGAATAAGTTTCTAATTCATACATAGGTAAAACTTATGTAAGGCTATGAGAAACCTCCCAAACATTTGACTGAGTTGGTTTAAATGAACTAAATGTTGTTGGATGTTGTAGGTTGGAGCTGCGCTCAGACCTGCCTTCCATGTGGACGCCCCTCCAAATGTGACTGCCAAAGCCTGCCAGGTGTGCTGTTTAAAGAACTTAATCCTCATTATCTATAATGATGCACTTTTTTGGTTTCTTTGCATTTACCAGCAAACACCATGTAAACCCAACACATTGTTTCAAGTCACATATTTTGTCACTGTCAGATTGTGCATCCAAAATATGTTTATTTTGTAGCATTAGTTCTCAAATAAATCCTGTTTTTAACCTCTTGAACCCACTTCATGCTTGTTTTCAAATACCTCAAGTTCACGTGGGTTCACTTGACCTAGTTTCTTCCCAGAGTCTAGTGGTTCACTTGTACTGCTGAAAGCTGCTCTACTAGTGTTGAGTTCTGATATGAACCTTTTGTTTTGGTCTTCAGGTATGCAGTGCATGGATCGCCAGTGGGGTCATCAGTGACCTGCGTGACCTGAGAAGGGTGCATCAGCTTCTGGCTTCCTCTCTCGCCAAAGTACAGGTGGGGAGAGACGTCACCAGTCAGCTCTATAATGAAAGCACCTTCACCATGGAGACGCTGGCTGTGCTCAAAGCCTGGGCGGAGGTACAGAACACCATCACACAATTATTAAATCAGCTCCACCGTTGCGTCTAGCCGTTATATAACTCTAGGGATGGGCAGTGTGATGGTATATAAAGTATGATGGCCACACTTTTTATACCATGGAATATCTGTGGGTATATCTTGCAGCAAACTTTGTACCTGTGTCTGAGTAAATCTAACCTGTGTCTGAGTAAATCTATGTGACTCTACAGGTGTACATCACAGCGGTACAAGGCTCCAGGCAGAGGGAGAGTCCAGGCAGCCATCTCCAGCAGCAGAGTGATGAGACTGGGACTGCAGGTCCAGCAGGGGTTGGTTTGCTCAAACTGGTTCAGACTGATCTTGCAACCCTGAGCCGCCTGTGGCTGGCCGCCCTTCAGGACCATGCCCTTCTCACCCTGCCCTCGCAATACTCCAGTCAACTCCCCTCCGCAGGTCACTATTCATGCTCGGTTTCTCAGATTACACACCTTCCTGATGGAAAAATAAGTAGATATACTACTTTACTTCCAGATTTGATATCAGGGTTATGAAAAATAACTGTGTCTAATTTATGTGCCTCTAGTGCAACCAAATAAATATATTAAAAAAATGACTATTTGCAAACAGGTTTTCCAAACACTCATTCTGTCTACCATGACTCAGCCAAGCAGATAGTCCTGTCCCAAACTCATACCATTGTTCCTATGTCAGACTCAGTGTTCTTATTTTTGAGGAAATCAGGTGAAAGATTGTTTGCTTATAATTGCAGAAAGGGATAGATAGTTGTTTTAGCCTTTTTTTTTTCTGTCACAGTTACTTGTTTGTGCCATTTTTACAGTACGTACACTACTGTTCAAAAGTCTGGGATTGGTGAGATTTTTAAATGTTTTTGAAAGTAGTCTCTTATGCTCACCAAGGCTATATTTATTTGATCAAAAATTATGTAAAAACTGTAGTATTGTGGAATATTCTAAGAATTGTAAAGAATTGTTTTCAATTTAATGTTTTTAAAATATAATTTAGTCCTGTGATAGCAAAGCAGAAGCAGCCATTACTCCAGTCTTCAGTGTCACGTGATCCTTAAAATCATTCTAATATGCTGAGTTTATGCTCAAGAAACATTTCTTCTTATTAATAATAATGTTGAAAATAGTAAATAGAAATAGTGATAGAAAATAGTGCTACTTTTTAAATTCAGGATTCTTTGATGAATAGAACATTCAAATGAACAACATTTATTTGAAAAAATTTTGTAATTTACAAATGTCACTTTGAATCAATTTAATGCATCCTTGCTGAGTAAAGGTATGAAATATATCACTAAGCTCAAACCTTTGAACAGTGATTACATTTTTCAATTGATAATTCAGTGTATTCAAAATAATATGCAGATTATTTTACTAACATTTAAACACTAACATTTATGTAATAGTGAAGTAAGACCGTAATGTTATGTGTCTTGTTTAGAGCTACTGTATGTTCTAACATGCACCTTTATTTGTCAGGTGGCTCGTTTTACACTGCAGAGACGGTGGAACAGGCCCGTCCACATTATTACAGTGCCTGGGCTACCATTCTCCACGCTACTGCACTCAACAGCACCGGATTCATCATGGTGGACGAGGGACCTGCCAACCTCTCCAGACCGGTCACACCCACCTCCATGGGCCAGTCCACCTCACTGAGCAATGTCAAATCCCCAGAGGACATCAATACTGACTGCCTCCACCTGATCCTGGGTACAGAGCTCAGTTAATATTTCCTGTTTCAATTCATTGCTAGATTTCAGTAATTTCAGTTGCTCTAGTCATTTTACAAGGGCTGATTATGAGGATCATAAATACTTGAGATATTTTAGGATTTCACTTGTTTCCGAAAGATTTTAGATTAACATATATTTTTTAGTCCTGTTTGATGTTCAATTCATGCAGATTTTCCCTTTAGGAATCAGTGTGGCGTTTTTGTGCTCTCCTCACTCTGGAGACAAAATGGAAAACATCAGCTCTTGTCTTCAGGCTCTGCAGGCCTTATTGGAGTTGCCTTGGCCCCGTTCGAAAGTGGGCAATGATCAGGTGATCTACAAGTAAAAACAGAAGTGTCAACAAAGAAATCTTTTTCAACATTGTAAATGTCTATTTCAAATACATGCTGTTAGTTAAAAGTTAAAAACAAACTATGTGATCTAGGACCTTTATGTGGTGTGTGCCATTGCAAATAATGTAAATCTGTTCCTCACAGCCTCGTTTTCATCCTCGTTAAATTCAGTATGCTGTGTATTATGATATTGTGATGCATTGAGATTTGTGGTTTGGTATTTGTCTTTCCATGTAGTTCATGTCTAGTATGTTTTTGTCTTTCCTGTCACTCTGTGTTCCTGACAAGTGTTTGGTGTTCTCTCTGTAGGCTTTAAGTGTGGAGCTACTCAGCGTTCTACACAGGCTCATAGTCACTCGGGAATCTCCCAGCATTCAGTTGGCTGTGCTGGAACTGGTGCGGCAGATTGTTTGTGCTGCTCAGGAGCATGTCAAAGAGAAACGCCACAGTGCAGAGGGTAAGTCTCAAAAACTACTTCTGTTTAAATAGTGTAAAGCTTAAATAACCCTCTGAATTCATCTTTCTTTGCTGTATTTGGTCAGTTGATGACGGTGCAGCAGAGAAGGAAACTGTTCCTGAGTTTGGTGAGGGGCAGGACACTGGTGGCCTGGTGCCAGGGAAGTCTCTTGTTTTTGGAGCACTAGAGCTGTGTCTTTGCACGCTTGTGAGAAAGCTTCCTCAGCTCAGCCCCAAATTGGCTGGCGGCCCCACGGGGTGGGGAGGACAGACCTGCTTCCTCAGCAGCACTGACTGTAGACTCGTCACATCTGCTCTGGCCATTCTCTCAGAATTGCCCTCCATCTGTTCACCAGAGGGTAAGAGATCCAGAGAATTACTGGGGCTATAAGAGCTTTCAGATTATGAGAAAAACGTTCTCATGCCTGCTTTATTTTAGTCCACTTTTCATTTTGTTTATTCAATTTAGGATTTTTTTTCTTTCTCCATTAAAAGGTCACTTAATTTTTTTTGTTCTCTATCAAACGTTTTGTCATACTTTAATGAAATGCCTGTTTTTTTTCTGTTCCACAGAAATTAGATTTTAATTCATAAATGATCAGAAATCTGACTGTTTTATTCCTCTCTCCACAGGCAGTGTGTCAGTGCTGCCCACAGTGCTCTATCTGCTACTCGGGGTGTTGAGAGAGGTGGTGAAGGGCTCTGTTGGAGCTGAGAGTGGACAGCTGGTACCAGGCATCCTGCAGGCCTTGCGCACTGTTCTCACCTCACCCATGAGCAGAGCTGAGAAGAGTCGTGTGGCCTGGACTGAACTGCTGCAATGTGCGCTGCACACACTCTTGGAGACTTGGCACACAGGTAGTTCTCTATCTCTCTCATCAACCACACTGTCTGTATGTTTTTCAGCATGTTGTAGGAATCATTCTCTGATTTTTCATGGATTGATTTGGACAGATAATATAGAGCCTGGAGTAGATGAGGTTACCATGTTGACATCCCTTACCATCTTCCTGCTGTACGCCATTGCTGAGGTGACCACTGTGGAGCCCCTGCAGACACGCTGCATCCAGGCATTCAGAGCCAGTCTGGAGTCTAAGGACCCTGTGGTGAGTAAAGAGAGTCAATTAGAAATTTCTACAGTACTATCCAAAAGCTTAAGGTCAGAGATTTATTTTATTTTAAATGAAAGAAATGCATTTTATTTAGCACGGGCACATTAAATTAATCAGAAGTGACTGCTGAGACTTTTACATTGTTACAAAAGATTTCAAATAAATGCTGTTCTTTTGAGCTTTCTATTCATCAAAGAATCCTAAATAAAGCATTGCAGTTTTCACAAAAATATTAAGCAGCACAGCTGTTTTCAACACTGGTAATGAATGTTTCTTGAGAACCAGAACAGCATATTAGAATGATTTTTGAAGGATCAAATTAAACTTTGCCATCACAGGAATAAATCAATTTTAAAATGATTTAAATTGAAAACAGTTCTTTTAAATTGAAATGATATTTCACAGTATTACTGTATTTTTGATCAGATAGATGCAGCCTTCTTTAAAAAAACATTTTAGAAATCTTACCAACCCCCAACTTTTAAGTAAACATTAGGCTGCTTAAATAAGGAGGTTTGCTGCAATTTTACATACAATTTCCCAAAAAAACTCTCTATGTAGCATTCTTCTCTACTCTGTCTTATAATTTCCCATTTAGGTGCTGAGCAAAAGTTATCAGTTGCTAGTATCTTTATTCCAAGGCCCAGCGGCAATGTCCAGGCCATTTATTCTAGCTCTGGGTGGTCATCTGGTGTCACAACTGGAGGAAGTGGAAAAGAGTCGTCCTCAAGGCCCAGCAGAGCTACAGGCCGTGCAAGATGCAATCCGAGCCCTGGAAACACTAGTGTTTGCTGCTGACGAAACTCACCGTAAGTGACTGGAAATGTTTTAGTCCCAAACAGCTGTAAGGTACAATATCATCAAAAAACAAGAAGAATTCATTGGTTATAAATGTATTTTTATAATTACTGTTTGCAAAATGTTGCAGAATGTGGCTCAGTGTTGTTAGGATACCAAGCACTAAGTATGTGTTTTAACCATGCAGGTCCACAGCTGGTGGCTGTGCTGTTGCCCATCCTCATCTCTCTCCTGCTGGATGAGAATGCTTTGGCATCGGCTCCAGCAGCCTCTCGCTCACTGCACGAGTCCGCCTTAAGAGACCTCATGCGCATCGGCCCCCAGCACTCAGCTGTCTTCAAAGCGCTGATGGCCTCCGCCCCGCACGTGAAAGCCAGGCTGGAGGCAGCCGTCAAGGGCAACCAGGAGAGCATGAACACTAAGGCACAAACACCTCAAGTCGTTAGCAAATACACACCCAGCATTCAACTGAAGAACAATTTCCTGTGAATCCTGACTGGATATGATACCAGTATTATGATTTTAATGACTGAGTGAATGTTGAGGTGTTGTTTAGATCGGTTTTGTTTTTAAAGATAAATCAATTAAAAATTTGTGTCAATTAAAAAATGGTTAGCTTGCTAACAAGCTTGAATGATTCTCTCTAACTCAGTTATGCATAGCATGATTTTTTGTGAGAAGTGTTTTATTGTGTCTGTATGAAGATTGCAAATCATTAATTTCTCACTGACATGCTGCAGCTCACAACTAAACCTGACCAGCTGGACTGCTGGTAATTGGGTATCTGCTGACTTTACGTATACAGTTTTAGCGCATTTAAATATACATTTAAAATGTGTTAAATATAAGTTGCGTAGAGATAGTTGCTTTATCATAAATACACATTCACAACACAGGCATTACAAACAGATACTTGCATCACATTACTGCACTGATGCTTTAAATACATCTGCAGTACGCATTCATATGGAAGCCCATTTCTGCCACATAAGAAAAAAAAATCATGGTTTGGTGAATCATAATTATGAGAAAAAAGTCAAAACTGTGATGTTAAAACTGAGAAATATAGTCTTTTTTGACTCGTCTCATAATTTTGACTATCACATAATTTAACTTTTCATGTCAGTTTTGACTCATAATAATTACTTAGTATGTTCAGTTTTGACTAATATTTTTGACTGTCAATATCTTGAATCGATATATTTTTGACTTTATCATACTTATGACTTTTTATTTCATGATTTACAAAGCATGATTTTTTTTTCTTATGTGGCAGAAATTGGCTGTGGTACAAATGGTACTTAAATTTAGTTACAAACAGATTTCACACTTTTCAGTTTTTTTCTGTATTCTAATTATGCATGCAAATCTGTGTTGGTGTCAGTTTATTTCAACAACTATTTTGCACTTGCACTGACAGGTAATATAAGTAATAGATGAATCCTACATGAGCAAAAAATAATAAGCAGCAAATTAATATTTACTACTATAAACGCACTACAAACAAGTTTACAATGCAGATGGAAGAGTTTCAGCTAATATTGGACCACTGTTTTTTGCTAGTTCATATAAACGTAAGGTGCTGCTTTCTGCTAGAAGCAGCGATGATCAAGTACAATTATGCATTTGTAACCGTACCATATATTTTGTATGTTGTAAATTGTACAAATTCAATAATAGGACCAGATTAACATTTATTTTCTGATTATACTGGTAGAATAAAATATAGTTTTGCTTCAAGAGTCACACTGGTTTTATTTACAGTGGAACCTGGAAAGGACATTTGCGACATTTGTGTTTTTTTGTTTGTTTGTTTTTACTCGGTGCATAATATGTCCAAATTTGGACATGTCCAGTTTACTAGGATCACTAGATAAAATGCATAACGCATTTCAAAAGTTTCAATACGAACGTTAACCTACTAAAAGAGTGCTTGATTTCAGGGAGTATGTGTCACACTGTTCACTTTCTACAATTGTGCAATCTAGGTGAATGGTTTAGGCGACCTCGTTGACTGTAAATGGGTGGTGTTTTAGCGCCCCCTGTCGCGTAGCCGCATCGCTGCGTGTTCCTAACCGCTACTGCGGAGCCTCGTGATATGCGGAGCCTCGACTAGTCCTTTCGACGGCTCTCGATTTCACTCAATATTTCACCCGTCGCCTTCCCGTTCACTTTGACCTTTACCTTACAACAAGCAGAAGCGGGGAATGAAGCAATATTCACATCTTGCCGTCTGACACAACTTCATCCCGAGACGAATTTTGTCCACCCTGTGTATTTTTCTTATCTTCTCGTCATTCGGTGATAAACGGTGAGTGTTTGTGTTGCTCGGCGGAGGGTTTGTTTCTCTGCCTGACAGACGCGTTCTGGCCTTGGGCTTCCATTCAACTTTAGCTCGCGGATTTACTGGTAAACACAAGGCCGCGTTAGTGTTACTTGGTGTTTTTGTGTTTTTACCTAAAAATAGTTTTCAGACCAGTTATATATATGGATGGAAAACATATTCATGCCCAATACAAATTAAGTAAATTAAGTTTGGGATTAATTAGGTCCGTAGAAGTGACGCCAACAGGACGCATTTTAGCTAATCCCAGCTAACTAAACCTCGCTTTCACTACCGATAATTCGTGTTTATGCTCATTTGCTGCGGAAACATATAGTCAAATATGACTTTATCGTGAAATTAAACGGTTTTGGACTCTGTCATGGCGTGAAAGCTAACATAAGCTGTCTGAACTCAAGAAAGAGGCCATCAGGACAAGATTGAACGTTAATGTATGACTATTTTTTTCGTCTAACTTTCCTTCTGTAACGTTTAATCGCAGTTATGGAGTTTGATAATGTCATATTGTTCATGGTTAGTGATTTTCAGGGTTAAGTGGACTGTTTGTTCACCTGCTCGGCTCTCAGGATCATGTTAAATGGCCATACATGAAGTTAAACACGCGACATAATATTATAGATCAAACGCATTATGCGTGTATCATATTAACGCTCAAAGGTGCCGTCTGTGTTCACTGTGAAGGTGAGGTTTTATTGTGCTGCTGTATAGGTTGGTGTCATGATGACATCGGTTGCAGTCAAGCTGTTTTTTGACTCCTTAGTCAGCTGCACTGGCAGAAAGTCAAAGAACATCATTAGAATCGTGTTTGTCCATCAGATGTCATGAATGCAATAGCCACGGGTGAGCTTTGCTGGTACTTTGATTGTTTGAAGTTGTATTGATCTTTATGCTGTAAGAACAACAGCAGACAGAATCTAAAAATACATTCCTCCTTCAATTAACTTGGGCTGGAACTTACTTTAGTGTTATAAACTACCTAAATTTCTTCCTTACTCATATTCAGCTTAGGTGGGAATGAGTTTAATGCAGTTAACCCTGTAAAAGACCTGACATAAAATAAGTTAAAAAAAAAAAAATTCTAATTGTTTTTGAAATGGAATACTTCATTAAGCGTTTAGACAGTATACAAAGGAAAAAAAGAGATTTGCATATGTTTTATTTTTCATGTATAATGTTTAATACATCAAGCTTTTATGGCCCATATCCTATGATATAGTGAGAATATAGTGCCTACACTCAAGGAAGAAAAAAAATGCCAGTTTTGTTCAGAGGCCCACATTTATGCAATTTTGTGCAGTTGTTGCTATTTATATGGCCAAAAAGTAAGATGAAATTCTGAAAGCTTGTAATGTAAATCAGTGAGATTTTTATAACAGTAAAGGAGGACTATTAATGGGTATTAATATCTGTTGTCACTCTGTGTCTACCAATAGTACATCTTAGTGTGGTGATATTTAAATGATTAATTTTGTGATCGAAGTTTTGTAGTTTTAATTTTGGGCAGCAATGCATGCATTGAGAGATGACTGAGAGATGTACAAAGTTCCTCAAAAGCCAGATGTATTGTATGATACATTTTTAACATGATTTTTCTTAAAAACAATTTGTATGGGTTATCAAGTAAATGTTTATTTTTAAATATTAATAACAATAAAAATAGGGGCTCATACATTTGCTTCATAAAAAATCATTAAAGATTTCGCAGCACAAAGGCCTGTGTACCATGAACTGAATGTTGTTTAAGAATTACACAAAAAGGCTTTGAACTCTCAATCAGCAGGCAGAAGGTATGTAGTAGATTGTGTAAAACATGTTTTCCAGCAAAGTTTTGATTGTTGATATTTTTAGAGGCCTTAGAAATTCGTCTATCAAATATGATACAGTATGCTTTGTAGGCTAAGTTAATTAACAATCATGATCTTAACAATAACAATATGAAGATAAAATTGTGTTGGTGGGCTAATAGACTTGAAATAAACAGATCCCATTCATTTGAAGGTAGTATATTTATTGTAAACTTTCTGAGTTTTCTTTCTTCTGAGTTTTCTCTCCAAGGAGAGAGTGTAACCCGGGGCTATGGCATCAGAACTTGTTTTCAGAAGTCTAGTATATTGAATCCATTTTGTGGTTCACAATTGTCCAGTGTGACTATTAAAAACAGGTTACAAAACCAGAAAGAGCAACTCGGGATATGTCAGCTCATGAATTAAAAAGTTATGCTGAAAGCATCTGCTATGGAATATAATTGTCTAATCTGATTCAGGTCTGATTATTCACAATCAAGTGACATTTAAACTTATTTTAGAGTAGCAAAGTGACATTGTGCCCCCCCCCCCCATTTTTTTTATCTTCTCCTCTCCATCCAGTAAATCCAACAGTTGCTTTGAATGTCAAGTTCAACAGGACATTCTTCCTGAATCAAGTTAGTCACTTAATCTGTTGATAAGTGGATCTCTCTGTTAGTCTCTAAGAAGGTGGTGG
>JAUZSZ010000125.1:17026351-17039055 GCA_034780575.1 Labeobarbus marequensis
GACACCTACATCTTGGATGCCCTTGGGGTAAGCTGATAGATATCAAATTTTAATTTTAAAGTGAACTATCCCTTTAAGTGACAGCAGCGTAATATATAGTACCTACTGCTGTCTATGCTGTTAATATGAGCCAAACAATAAAATAAAAACAAACCACTCACTGCTCTGGAATGAATAACTTCTGTAGCTTTAAAAAATACATTTCTTTCTTGAATGCTGTGGATTGTGTGTGGCTCACTCAGGGCGGGGTCTCTGCTAATACGCCAGTGTCTGTCAAGTTTCATGGGCGGGGCCTGTAAAATGTGATGTCACTTTGTACAGATTCTGAGAACGGCTTATTCTGAGACACTGCTTATGATTTATGAGGATTAAAAAAGCAGTGGGTGTATTTTTATCATTATTGGGTGGTTGTGTACACACACTGCCAACACATGAATGTGTAGTAACAGGGGTCCTTTAATTGAAATAAGTAACACTGTACATCTATACAGTCTGTGATGGATATATGGATGGATGGCAATATACCAAGTATTTGACCTTCAAGTCAAAGGAAAGATCTGGCTTCTGAGTTATTCAAAAGTCCTGTAAAGTTCAAATTTTTCGAGAGGGTCATGTCCTACTGTCCCTCAAATCTATGTCTATGACGCAGTTGGTTTTATCTAGAAATGTTCGTATCCTTGTGCACCCACACATTTTGTAGGTTATGTTTGTCTGTGGGCTTGATGTGTAGCACCATATGGGTCCATCTCTCAACGGGAAGCCCACCACCTGATCCTCTTTATAGTAGAGAGAATGGTTGGGGGAATGGGTGCTTATGGGAAGAATTTCCTCTATTTTCACACTTTTATTCTGCGTTTAGTTTCTATGTAAAAATTGTTTAAATATGACTAATTTCCCCCTAGGAATATCTAATTAAATAAATAATGTTAAAATAAATCCACTAATGTCATACTAACATAAGATACCAACTCTTTCTATTCACTGCAGTCGTTTCCATAATGCTCCATTTTTGTAATGCTATCATTAGGTTATAATTACACTCTCCCTGGTCTAATGTAGATTTCCACCTTTGCTCTCATGCTCGTAACCTCCTGGGATGGAGATGCTCTGGGGAAGTGATCTAACTAAATATGATTAATAGAGTCCAGGTCCAGGAGGATAGGTGCAGGATGAAATGTAGAGGGCATCGCAGTGTTCGCTATGCTAATCTGTCCTCCTCTACCCACAGTTTCCTTGGAATCCAACTTTTGCACAGTGATCGGCCTTGGTACGTCAGAAGGTCCATCCTTACAGCCTTTAAAACACTGCATCCTTCACAATAACACTTACTGATGTCACTCCTACGTCTTTGTGATGTCACTTGTCCAATCAGGGTGAGGCATTTTTTTTTTGTTAGTGTTATTGTGGGGTGTTTTGTTCCTTCTGCTCGGGAAGAAATCGCACAGGCGTAGGCTCTATTCCCATGGTACCAGCTCTACCGTGGTGGCTCACTGAGTTTGGACCTAATTAAGCTTTTTGAAGTAAATACTCCGCACTGTTGCATTCTAACTCCTGCTGCGGCTCACTGAGAGTGTTCGGGGCTTTCGTGCTTTTGTCCCCTAGGCAGAGGAAAAGCAGGCATCTCACACTTTCATTAGATTCTCATTTGTTGATCTCCCCCACGAGCCCGTTTGCTGCCTGCCGTTGGAAGCGATTCGAAGGCTGTTTTTATGGTTAATTAAGACAGACGTATACATTATAACAAGAGTTTATTAAAAAATGTCAGTCATCTAGAGATGAGCTCTGTATATGTCTGCTGGCAGTTTGCAACAGTGTTATTTTAGTATGATTTCTAAATATTTTTAATTAGTTTTTATATTTATATTTTCTGTTTTCATTTTACCAGTAGTTTAAGTTTTGGTAACACTTTGGGAACACTATTCGCTATTAACTAGTTGCTTAATTAGCTTACATTACTAGCATATTTGTTGTTTATTAGTAATTATAAAGCACTGTAATAATGCCTTATTCTGCATGACCATATTTAGATCCCTTAATTCTACCCCAATATCTAAACATAATAGGGCTAGGTAAAAATATTGATTTCTCGATTTTAACTGATTCTCAAGTTTATGAAAAAACAATTATGATTCTTAAATCACAAGAATCGATAGTCTAGCCTGTTTTCAGTTAATGAACGGAACATTGTAGTGCACATTGCATCCAAAAATCGCAATAAGCTTTGTTACTTTTGATATGAAACAAAGTGTCAAATTTCAAATTCTTACCATTTTATATTACAGTATTCAAACAATAAATGCCATTTTGTTGCTGTTTAATGTGGAGCGACTGTAGCGCCTCAGTTCAAGAGAAGCAGCAGTGTAAACACACGTGAACTGATCATCTCCTCTGTTTTAATACCAGTTTCAACATGAAATAACATGAATAAACATCCGAAGATATGTTACAAGAGTACCACTTATTGAAATCTCTATCCTGTCTCATGTAATCTCTCAATCAGTGATTTAAGAATTATAGTAAAGTCAGTCCGAATCAAAGTGAATCGTGAAATTTGTGTCAATACCCAGCCCTAGCAACCACCAACCTGCGTACTATCAATAAGCAGTAATTAGGAGTTTATTGAAGGAAAACTCTTAGTAAATATAAAGTGTTACCAAAGTTTATTTTTATTTTTATAAATGTTCGTATCCAGTCAGTCTCCTTTGACTTTGACATAGTATTTTATTGCTTTAGAATAGGGAACACATATTCACTATTAATTAAGAGTCTTCCCTCAGTAAACACCTAATTTTTAAGTTTAGGTATTGGGCTGGGTTCAGGGATCTACATGTTCATGCACATCAAATATGTGCCTTATAAGTAATAATAAACAGCCACTATATAAAATGCATGCTAGTAAGCAATAGTTAATTGTGAGAATTGGACCTTACTATAGAATACCCAAGATGTGTCACTTGTATAGTTTTGAATGGGGAAAAATGCAACACTCAATATGGCCGCTCAATCAAAAGAACCCCCGCCTTCTGAGCAAAAGAGCCAACCGCTAATAGGTAAAGTCAGCACGTCACTGCAGCTGCCGTTAGAAGTCCCTGTTGCTATAGAAACAGTCAGCGTTCTCAGATGTGGGCTTAGGACTGCGCATGCGCACGGGCTGATCTATCTTGAAAATACGCTTTTTTTAATGCTATTTGAGCAAAATAAACAAATTTCATTGGTGATTTCGAATATGAAATTTAATCGTAAGCTTAGTGAACAGTTTTGGAGAATTTGATGTTCCCCATTCAAAGAGATAGGAGCTGCACTTGCATGCCCGAGAGGCCTTTCAAAGATGGCTGCCGAGTGACACGGCTTGCCTTAAAGGGACTTTGGTTTAGGTCACTGGTTCTCAACCTTTTTGACTCCATAGAACTATATTGTCCACAAGAATATTCTGGACAGCAGTTCTGTTTTTTTTTTATTTTATCTATGGGCACTGCTAGTTAATGCAAATTTAAAAGTAACTGCAGCAGTCAAAATTAAAATAATTCAGTTTAAGAATTTCAGACGTTTTAGAAGTTGAATGATCTTCAGTTGTCAAATTCTTTTTAACCAATGAATTTACTCTCCCAGTAATTTGTCATTTACTGAATAAGAATTTTCTTACACACACACATATACACATATACACACACATATATATATATATATATATATATATATATATATAATTATTATTTTTTTGTTGTTGTTGTTGCTCGGTTTCTACCAAAATAAAATATTTTAGAATTGGGCATAACTAGTAAATTGTGTATTCATTAAAAAAAATGCCTGGGGAGTTTTAAGGTTTGATTAATTTACAAATCACACTTATAAAATGATGCTACATTATATATTATTTTTTTTCTATGTAGTTGGAATGCTGATTCTTCAAAGGAAACAAACAGTTGTTGAGGGTGTTATTATAACAAAAAAAGTTTTGATTAACTTATTTTAATGCTTGTTTTGCCTTATTTTAAATTATATTGAGGACCCCTAGTGGGCCCTGGCTCCCTGGTTGAGAACCACTGGTTTAGGTGTCTTTTGTTTTGAATCACTGTTTTAAGTGGAGGATTATTAAATTTGATAATCATCTGTTCTCAGAAAAATTATAGTTGGGTTAGAAGTGCGCCCTGAAACATGGTAGTATAGAAGATAAATAGTAGTATTTCCTGTCATTTGCAACCATTTCTTTGCTATACCTTAGACTGGATTTGCATTAAAATGTAATAATTTCATTTGCAAGCTTCTCTGGCCTTTTCAGGATATTTTATTAACTTTTTTTTTTCTCATGATTATGTAACAGCAACCATTTTGTTGTAGGAGTATTGTTACATCCTGCTCTGGATTATTTAACTGTTTTGTGAATATTAACATGACTCAAATTGTTGCCCTGATTTGCGTATTGCAGCCATTTGAAGCATGTTTAGTTTGTAGAGCGAGCTTTCAGTTTTCAGTTACCTGCTTTTTTTCTTTCTTTTTGGAGACTAATCACGGTTTTTGGGTTTTGTTTGCAGCTTCTCTCATGGGTGCGCAGAGCTTTCCTAACCTTACAACCACTGGTACCACCTCAACTGTTACAATGTCCACTTCCATAGTAACCAGCAGCAATAATGTAGCCACGGCAACTACAGGTTTGTCTGTCGGCCAGTTGCTCAGTAACACGCTGACGACCAGCCTGACCTCTACATCTAGTGAAAGTGACACAGGTCAGGAGGCTGAGTTTTCCCTCTATGGTAGGCCATGTTACATTTATTATTCACCCTCCTTTCCCTCATCCTCTGTTGTTCTTGTATATGCCCTGTTGTCAGCTGACGTTTTTTTTATTTATTTATTTTTTTTTTTTGGCAGATTAATCTCTAATTGGATGTTTTTGCTTATTACTTAACTAATTCACAGTCTTGTTCTCTTAGTTCATCTCCTTGATTTATGTTTTGCAATGTGAAAGCTGACTATTTTCATTGATTTTCTTCCACTCAGACTTCTTGGATAGCTGTCGGGCCAATACATTGCTTGCTGAGTTAGATGACGAAGAGGACTTGCCAGAGCCAGATGACGATGATGATGAGAATGAGGATGACAATCAGGAGGAACAGGACTATGAGGAAGTTCTGGTACGGTCCAGGGTCAACCTTGGTTACCACGTTCATATTCATAGGGTAAAACCTGTTGAAGTTTCAATAATAATACAGTGGAAATCCTTTATTTTTGGTTTTCTTCTTGTTCTCCTTTCTGGGTTACCTGAAATTTGGTGTTTTTTGTTTTTAATTTGGTGAATAGTGGTGTATTTATTGGTTAGGAATGTATTTGGTGTTCCTGTTTTTGTTTTGGGTTTTTTTTGTTTGCTCGTTTACCAGCATGGTTCCTCTGTGTAGCATGTCTCTGGTTAGGTGAAATATGTGTTTCACATTTACAAGCAGTTGAGCATTATGTGTAAGAGAGCTTTATCACTTTGCTTTTTCAATGGTGGCCTGAAAGGAGGAAGAAGAGTATGAAACCAAAGGGGGTCGGCGCAGGACCTGGGATGACGACTTTGTGCTGAAACGGCAGTTTTCTGCTTTAGTACCTGCATTTGATCCTAGACCAGGCCGGACTAATGTCCAGCAAACTACTGACCTGGAAATCCCTCCACCAGGTACTGTTGATGCTGTAGCAAGGGGATCAATTCATATCACTCTGTTGGCTGCAGTAATATTATTTTTAAAGTATTGTAGTATCTATCAGGTTTTTTTTTTTTTAGATTTTCATTTCCAATTTAGCTTTAGTATGTTTTTTTTTAATTTAGTAATTTTTGCATTTTATTCATATTTTATTTCAGCTTTATTTAAATTAGTCAAAACTATTTTTAATAGTTTTAGTTAAAGGGGTAGTTCAAAAGATTTTGGTCCCCATTGACTTCCACAGTATTTTTTATTTTTTTCCCATACTATGGAAATCGATAGGGACCATCAACTGTTTGGTTAACCCACATTCTTTAAATTATTTTCTTTTGAGTTCAAAAGAAAAAATAAACTCATAAGGATTTGGAATAACTTGAGTTAGTAAATGATGACAGTATTTTCATTTTTGGGTGACCTATCCTTTTAACAATAGCACTGGCTGCGGAGTCAAGCATATCAATCCATTCTGATTTTTACATTGCAAAATTTATGTTTAATGTACTTATAGGTACACCTCGCTCAGAGGTGCAGGAAGAGGTGGAGTGCACGCCTTCACCTCGTCTGGCTCTCATCCTGAAAGTAGCAGGTCTAGGGACAACACGAGAAGTAGAACTACCTCTCAACAACTACAAGTCCACCATTTTCTATTATGTCCAGAAGCTTCTCCAGCTCTCATGCAATGGTGCTATTAAACCCGATAAGCTCAGACGCATCTGGGAACCTACGTATACGTGAGTCAATCATTTCATTAGTTGGTGTTTTTTGTTTTTTTTGGATCAAACAGTTTCCATTTTTCTTTTCTCCTAGACATCTGTTAATAAACATTTTGTTTTGTTTTTTGTAGGATAATGTACAGGGAGTTGAAGGACTCTGACAAAGAAAAAGAGAGTGGAAAGATGGTAGTGATACTTTTTTTAATAACTCTGCTCCACATCTCTCTACCTATCTTCTTTCATTCTCTTTCTTCGGCTCATTAAAATCTTGGCTGTGATTTTTCTGTGGCTGTCCCCAATGTGTAAATGCTCATTCTCAGTAAACTGTCTGTTAGCCGTCACTAACCTTAAAGCCAGGAGACTGTGAAATGACTCCCAGTGGTATCTGTTGTTAAATGCACAGGCCTCTCTAGTGGATAAACCTACTGTAATGCATGTGTATTGCGTGAGACTTTAGAATCAGGAAAGACCAACATTTGGTTCTTCCTGTTGTAGGGTTGCTGGTCTGTAGAGCATGTGGAACAGTACCTCGGCACAGATGAATTACCAAAGAATGACTTGATAACCTACATGCAGAAGAATGCAGACTCAACTTTCCTGCGCCACTGGAAATTAACCGGCTCTAATAAAAGTATTAGGAAAAACAGAAATTGTTCGCAGCTCATAGCTGCATACAAGGTATAGAATGCCATCGGATGTGCATATATATCTATACATACCATCTTTATTTTCCCTTCTCTGTTTTTCAAGTATTTTTCTATTTCTTGCTTGACTGTCACTTGTGTAGCCACCTGTTAGACAGTTTTTACTGTCCTTATGTAAATTTTAATGCCTACATGGGTGTAAATGTTGTACCATGAAAGTTTTTAGGTGTCATTGTGGACTTTGGTCTCTATTTGTTTTGATTTTTAAGTTCTTGTCGTCTTTGGCCATAAACTTTATCATTTTGAAAGAATGCAGTAATTGCATTGTTATAGGTCTGTTGTGATTTTGTTATAAAAGGGTTGTGAGGAAAAATTACAAGTAGTTTGTGTTAACAGTATGTATATGGTTTTGCAGGATTTCTGTGAGCGTGGATGCAGATCTTCAGGCCTGAGTTCAGGGACATTGTCTGCCACGCAGAGCTGTGACATCCTGAGTGCTGCACGCGAGCAGGCTCAGGCCAAGGCAGGCTCAGGACAGAGTGCCTGCAGCATAGAGGACGTACTACAGCTCTTGCGCATCCTCTTTACCATCGGAGGAGAACCTTCATCCGGCCGCACACTGCAGGAAGGTAAGGGGTTCATCTGCACTGCATTGTCTTTAATGAGGTTTTTTTATTAATATGCATTTAAAAGTCACATTTCTTTGTGTAGATGTGGAAGAGCTGCAGTTCAATGCATCACCTGAGGAATTCACCAGCAAAAAAATTACAACCAAAATCCTGCAGCAGATTGAGGTAATATGATGTGTTAATTATGCATGTTATATGCATTGTAGAGTCGGGAAGATTTTTGTTGTTTGTTTGAAAGAAATTAATACTTTTATTCAGCAAGAATTCTTTAAATTGATCAAAAATGACAGTAAAGATTTCTGTGTTTTTGTTTTGACTTGTAGGAGCCACTGGCTCTGGCTAGCGGGGCTCTCCCAGACTGGTGTGAACAGTTAACCAGCAAGTGTCCTTTCCTCATACCATTTGAAACCCGGCAGCTTTATTTTACCTGCACTGCATTTGGAGCCTCCAGGTCTGTGATTGCAGTATTGAAAGAAATTTTTACTTCTTACAATATTCTACAATAATAAATCTGTGAAACTGTAGTTTGAGAACTTGCATCTCTCTCTCTAGGGCTATTGTCTGGCTCCAGAACCGAAGAGAAGCCACTATGGAACGTTCCCGGCCATCCACAACGGTTCGCCGGGATGATCCCAGCGAGTTCCGTGTAGGTCGGCTCAAGCACGAGCGTGTCAAGGTGCCTCGCGGAGAGAGTATGATGGAGTGGGCTGAGAGTGTGATGCAGATACATGCTGACAGAAAGTCTGTACTGGAGGTAAACGCCAAAACATAATGTTTGCAAAAAATAGCGGGGTCTAAAAATCCAAGTCCACTAGTGAAAACTTTTTTTTCTTTCCACTACAAATTATGTTGTCAATATAACACTTTGAAAGAGTTGAATTGAACAATGGTACACATGGTATTAAGATGCATTTTCAACTATACTTTGCCAGCAAATCCTTTAAATTTTACCAGTATTCAGAACAGAACAAGATAAAAATCAGGAACAAGTAGCTGTAGTACAAAATAGGGATGTCAACAATTAATCGACGATCGATTAATTGTTGATAAGGGATGTAATCGATTAAAGCTATCGATGGTCGATTTAAGCAATTTTGTTTGAGGGTGCGTGCGGCTCGTGCGCAAAACACGTGGAAGCGGCTGTGAGTGACAGTGACGGGGCTGAATCTTTTGCAAAAATAATTTACAAATGTACAAATGAAACTTTTAATATGATCTAAATTTTAAATGTACATTAAAATATAATATCATTTTCAACATGGAAGGCAATAGCAATTTAGTTACTAAGTCATGTTCAATTATAATTTACACAGATAATCATTTCATATCGGACTCTGTGCTTTGACAGGGCTGCGGCACACGAGCAGGACTTATAATTCATTCCTACAACTTAATTTGTTCCTACTACTTATTAATTGGCGACGGTCCATGTTTCTTTAATTTGTTCCCTGATAACCCATGATTTACTAAAATGATGGAACAAATTAAGTCGTAGGAACGAATTCTTGATTCATGGCCACGAAATCTTTTATATCCCACCCACATTTACCACAGTAAGAGATGTGAAAACAGGGATTAAAAGTTAATGACCAGAAAATAAACCTGCGAAAATAGTGCGTGAGATGGTGAGAATTTGGGAAAACAAACTATAAATTTTAAGTTCTTGGAAATTTCGTGGCCAACCGGCAAAACAGAACACAACTGTATGGCTTTAAATGTATGGGCTCGAACAGCATGAATGCAAAAGCATGGTCGCGATGTAAGATTTGCCTGCTAACAAATTGTTTCTCTTATAAACAAAGCTTTGTACCTCACTTCTTAAATGTTTCATATGAGCAGCAGTGTGTTTTGCCGTAGCACCGCCGGTGGAAGCAGTTGCTCTGTATTTGTGTTTGGGATCATTTTAAAATGCCGATAATGTCCATTGCAAACATTTAAAATACAACAGAGCACCATGAAACCATTTAAAAAAGGTGCATTCAGCGGTCTTCATGGCAGGATATTAAATGGCAAACAAAGTAAAATGATCCCAAACCTAACTACGGTGCGCACTCTTCATTTTATCAAATGATCGTAATCACATCTCTTCATTTTACAATCCTGACACTAGACAAAATTATATGTACAATTATAAAATACACAAATTATAATGCTGTTTGTTATAAACAACATAGGCCTATAACATAGAGCAATGCTATAAATTGTGTGCATGCAAGAGGCTTTGGCGCGATCATGGTTATAATCCTTATCACATTGGGAAAAAACTAAAATAAAATTTTAAACTGTAAAGGATTTACTTTTATTTATGTATACTCACAATTAGGACTGCCCCCTAATAGTTGACTAACCATTAGTCGACCAGAAGAGAATTAGTTGATCAAAATTTCATTAGTTGCTTAATCGCAGAAAAAAAAATCCACAGGAAATGGTCACCTAGTCCGTGACGGACAATTCATTCACACCGGTGAGATTATTTGCATTTAACTTAAAATACTCCATTTTTGCTCATATGAGTAATACATCTTTCGAATCTGTGAACAGTCTTTTTTATTTGTATGCACTCAAAATAACTCGTGCAACTCATTTGTATGCACTCAGAACGTTGTGCTTTGTAAAATAATGAAAGTGAAGAGGGTTTGCTTTCTGCCATCTAGGTCTCTGTGAACTCAAAACAAAAATTTAACTAACTCTGTTTGCTTCACAGACATGAAAAATATATCTATAGAAAATGTCTACTTTTGAATGAACCAATTCAAATGGAAAACAAATATTTTTAGATTAGGTAATTCATGTGAAATGTGCACGTCCACTGTGGAGATGACAAGTCAGTATTGTCGACTTCACTGCTGCCAGACTTCATCACTGCTGCCAAAAATACAGAAAACACTTCTCAGTGAATTATAATGTAAAGACAGTCTTCTTGCTGTTTTTTTTTTTTTTGTTTCCTGAAGCATTTGTAATTATTACTTCTCCAGTGCAGTGTGGCAATTAAAGGCTCATTATTATGAATTGCATGGTTTATTAATATAAATGTGCGATTATTTGACCGATCGCTTCAAATGAACGTCTATTAGTCGACCGCAAAAATCTTTGGGCGAGGGCAGCCCTACTCGCAATAAGAACAAAACTGTGCCTTTGTCAAATAAAGGATGCCCTTTCAGCCATCTCTGTTTCCTTAAATTTGTGGTGCAGCAGTAAAAAAAAAACACAACCAGTTTTGTTCTGATTTTGTATGTTTTTTCAATAATTATATTTATTGAAATGATTTTATGTAAGCTTGCTGGGGCCTGGTCCCCGGGTTGAGAAACACTGCTCTACAGCAACTATTTCAAACTATTTGATGAAGACTGATAATGATCGTTGTTTTGCACAGGTGGAGTTCCAGGGGGAGGAGGGCACTGGTCTTGGACCCACCCTGGAGTTCTATGCTCTTGTGGCTGCAGAGTTCCAGAGGACTTCTCTTGGTATCTGGCTCTGTGATGACGATTTCCCAGATGATGAGTCACGTCAAGTGAGTATTAGGCTATTTTACCTTAAGGCACTAGCCCAGATATGAAAGATTTGGCTGATTTAATTTGGCCGATTAATGAACTTATTCATTGTTTATCAGGTGGATCTGGGTGGTGGCTTGAAACCACCAGGCTATTATGTGCAACGTTCCTGCGGCCTTTTCCCTGCTCCCTTCCCTCAGGACAGTGATGAACTGGAGCGTATCACCAAGCTTTTCCTGTTTCTTGGCATCTTTCTGGCCAAATGCATCCAGGACAACCGGCTTGTGGATCTGCCCATATCCCAGCCATTCTTCAAACTGCTCTGTATGGGTGATATCAAAAGCAACATGAGTAAGCTACTTTATCAAACTCGTGTCGAGTCGGACTGCCACTTCTCTGAAATCCAGTCTGAAGCCTCCACCGAGGAGGGTCAGGACACTTACTCAGTGGGTAGCTTTGATGAAGACTCCAAGTCTGAGTTCATCCTTGACCCACCTAAGCCCAAGCCACCAGCTTGGTATCATGGCATCTTGACCTGGGAGGACTTTGAACTGGTGAATCCTCACAGAGCACAGTTCCTGAAAGAGCTGAAGGCACTGTCTGTGAAGCGCAGACAGATCCTGGGCAATAAGAGTCTGTCAGAGGATGAGAAGAATACGCGCCTTCAGGACCTCATGCTGAAGAACCCTATGGGCTCTGGCCCACCACTTAGTGTAGAAGATTTAGGGTGAGAGATAAATATTACTTGGTATATTAATCAATGAAAATTAGGCAACACTTATTTTACAGTCTTTTTGTTATACATGTCATATCCACCTTATTTTTCAACGTGTAAGCCGTTTCCTGTGAATGTATGAGACTTCCAGTTCATTAGCCGCTGTAAGGAAATGGTGAGAAAAATAAAGTGCAGTGAACAGGAGAACTGTTTGCACTACAAGCCACTGTGTTTATAATTAAGATAATACATTAAAATAATATGGTAAGACACACCAGATTGCAATATCAAGCAGCAAAAATGAGCTGTTTTTGTGCAGCTAAAAATAGCTGGAAGTGGATGACGCCAGTAGCCTCGCACATAAAATTTACAAATGGCCACGCCTGCTCTTACAGGAAAAATCGGGTGGATATACTTACTAGATTAATAACAGGTAATTATCCATAATTACAAGCAACTAATATAAACCAAACCCAACCTTTTAGTAAATGCATGTTAATTAATATCAAGGTTCAAAGTGTATTATAATTTTTGGTGCAGCATCAAGTTTGTTGACACATCATATCATACAAAACACACAGCAAACACAACATTCTGACATCCTACAAATTTAAAAGCCTTTAAATTTGTACGATGTCATTAAGTATAGAGTAATATTTTTAAATATTATTCCATACTTAATTGTATAATTAGAATAGTTTGGGAGATGTTTCATGGATTTTACTTCCTTGCTTTTTGGAGGGTATTTTATTTATAGACGTTACTCATCTAATGTTTTATTTTTATTAGATTAAATTTCCAGTTCTGTCCATCATCCAAAGTACATGGTTTCTCATC
>JAUZSZ010000125.1:17042094-17057779 GCA_034780575.1 Labeobarbus marequensis
CTGGTAGTTCTGTATTTAGGAGGAACTTTGACAATGCATTGGGATTATTACAGGTCACATCAAAATTATGTTAAACAACTCTAGAAGGATGGAAGATGAGCCCTAAGTTTAGACTAGTGAAAAACATTTATTTATAATTTGAAACAGAATATTGAGATCTCATTTGCATTGGATCAGCTCTCAGCCATCTTGTCCAGGGCCAGTAGTGGTGCCAGTATCCGGTTCTTATTTGTCTCCACAATGTGTCCATTCAGGATCATTTCATCAAGTATAATGTGTACTTTATCTAAACTGAACATGATCTGATTGTGCATTAAGGAATGAAACCCTCATATAAATACACATGCATCACTGAAGACAGTCAACTTTGGTCAATAATACTACAAAGGATACATCCAGCTCACTCTGTCAAGAAAAGAAAACATTTAATTTATATCTTTTCTCAGAAAGTTGCCATATTATTTTATCAAAATATCAGTACTCACCACACGACTGAAATATTTGTCTAACACCTCCACAAAGTTGTGCACAAGCTCATAGATTGAGAGTTCATTCTGTGTGAAAGACAGCAGCCAGAGACCATAAATCAGACTTTAAAAACTACTGGAAAAAATACTGATTCCCAATTATGTCAGTAATTTGTCATTTTACCAATAATATAGCTAACCTCATTTTCAGTGATGCCAACAACAATGAAAAGTGCTGCGTACTGTCGATAAACTAGTTTGTAGTCCTTATACTCCACAAATGAACACTGAGGAAGAAGAAATACAAAAAAAAAGACTAACACATCTTGAGTTCAACAGCAGTTTCTGTGTTTATCACTATATCTGCCCTGAGCGGTCAGTAATATTTTTATGTCTGTTTAGTTATCTATTCATAATATTTTTCACTGCAGACAATGGTTAGTGATACAAGTAATGTGGTTAACCATTAATTTGGGAAACGTGACTGACCTCTTCCTTCCTCCGCGCGAGGCATCCCCTGACCACATCAGCTTCCAGAGCTGCTCTCTTCCCAAGCTCCACTTGTTCATAATACTTGGATAGGCGAGTCTGCCCCTGTTTGTTTACCATAAGTAGGAACTTGATCATAGTAATTCAGAAGAGAGGCCACCGCTAGAAAAGAGATATTACGTCATTACGTCAGCAAAAAACTGGAAGCGTAAAAAAAAAAAAAAGCAGTTATTTGTAAACTGATAAATAAAATTATTTTTGGTAACCAATAACTTTTTACCAAAATACCACAGTTACCACAATTATTGTTACTACTGTAAAATTATTACTGCTAACTGGATTGTTTACAGATCAGATCACGTGACGTCATGACGTCGCCCCCTCATGGATGATGCCAATCCATGGGGGGGGGGCGACCTGCTCCATGTAGAAAAAATATAGCTTTTTTTCCATCATGTTAATTTACATCATTGGAATATTTCTCATAGTAGCTGTTATTTTTATTTTTAAAACCGTGTGAAGTAGGAAAAATATTTGAAATTAATAATATAGAGTGCACCTTTTAGTCATGAAAAGAACAAAATCTCATACCAGTTGAAGCTATTTTATATTTTGTATATTTATATCTATTGTTCAAGGCCACATTTTTATTTCGTCAGGTACAGAGCCTGGCATTGATCTGGTCGCTGTACAGCGCATGCGCAGTGTCCGCTAGTCAGTCTGTATTCGGATGACTCGAGACAGCGCAGGGTTGGGTGAACGCGTCCCATCATGCAGCGCGCCACAGTCCTCCCTCGCTCACCCCCGCAGTAGGAGACTCACATCCAGGGATCGGACTAATGGCGGCCGGCAAATCCGTGCGCTGACACGAAATCCACAACAGCCGCTCAGGTGCCAGCCGATTTCGTGGGGGGCAGGGCGACGTCGCATCGCTACACGGACGGTAAAGCAGGGCGGGCTGAGGGAAAACAATCGGCGACTTCTAGCAGGGCTTTCATATTTTTAAACATGGATGAACAGCCCGGCGGAGGAGGAGGAGGAGGAGGAGGAATGGCCGCCCAGAGACAGCCTGCACCGCAGCAGGGCAACAGCAGCATTAATCCCCAGATCGCCAGCGCTGGAGGAGCGCCTATGGTTCAGCAACAGCAGGACGAGATGCCCAGGCCCCAGCAGTACACTATCCCGGGGATTTTACACTACATCCAACACGAATGGGCTCGTTTCGAGATGGAAAGGGCGCATTGGGAAGTGGAGAGGGCCGAGCTCCAGGTACAGACCCGTGGATTTGCTGACACACTAGTTAGAAACCCCAAATCGAGACATTGATCGCCATCAGATCGGCTGCTTTAACTGAAGACTTTACGTTGATTTGACTAAGCGATTTACTACAGATCTCGATGGCTTCCTGGCCGCCCCATTTATGCTAAGCTTAAACCCTTCCATTATAATAAACGAATCTGTCTGCACTCCAAGTATGCGTGCCATGACATTTAGTACGCTTATATTTTAATACAGCGATCTAGTGCGTCGCGTCGCTCGTTGTGTGGATGGGCTGAGCTAAGCTAAGCTAAGCTAACATGACATCGCTGTATTAGCGATATTTCACCACACTCGGTACGATCGAGTCAGATTATCTTACCCGCGAGCACCGGAGCAGATCTAATAGTCGTTGTTGCGGATTTATCGTGTCACGAGAAGACATCTGTCAACGAAAGCCTGCAGACTTTGTCAACTATTCCCTTGTTCTGCCATTTTGTTTTGGTCAATATGGCGTCCGTATGGGTCGCTTCTTTTATTGATCCATCCTACTAGCGCTCACTTTCACACCCCGCTGTAAATGTGCAGTGTTTTTATGACACACTATATCCGTTCTTATAAACAATAAAAAAGTAAACAAAGCCGTGAGTTCACTGAACAGGAGATGTTAGGCAGAATGACAGCGACAGTCACCATTTGCGTTCATTGAAGGAAAAAGATGCGACGGGAGTGAATGGAGACCGAGACTCTGAGTTGCTGACATTCTGACTAACAACATTCATGTTTCATATCAGAAAGTCCTACAGGTTTGGAACAGCGTGAGGGTGAGCAAATGATGACATGATGATCAATTTTGGATGAACTGTCTCTTTAAGTGTGCTGTGAGGAGATAGTCTTTCTATTTCGCTCCTCATCTGATTTTTAACACATTTCCGATGAATCATTCACGTTATTTAGATAGTTGAATGTATCAGCAAATATATTTCACCATCATATTTATTTACTCACCCCGATGGTTTCCAAACACGAATGACTGACTTTATGTGCAACACAAAAACAGAAACACATTTGACCCGTTTTGTGTATGCAAGTTGATTTGACAGCCATACCTTTACCAGCTGCAATAACTTACAGGTCTTAAAGGAATAGTTTACACAAAAATGAAATTGTCACCCTCATGTCTTTCCAAACCTGTATGAATGACGTACTTTCTTCTGTGGGAGATAAAAGAAGATATTTTGTAAAATATCTCCAGATGACAAACAGAAAGCTGCTTGGTTTAAAATTTAATTTTGCGTGAACACTACTAACAATAGTCAGCTGAGGTTGTGCTACAAAATTAGCCGAAATTTAACTAATGTGACCACACCTTAAGTCATACAGGTGATGTGAGGGTCAGTCAATGATGACAGAAATGTCATTTTTGGATGAACCTTTTTATGTGTTATTTTTGGCTGAACTGTTACTTTAAGTGTGTTATGACAGCTGAATCTTCCTGCCGCCTGTATTAATGGGTGTAGCTGTCATATTTTTTGAAAGTCTGCTAGAGCTGAGAGTGGCAGTTTAGCTTTTGTGAATGAGGAAAAGAGCTGGAAGGCCTGGGGCAGGACGTTGCGTTATGTAAACACAGTCAGTCTTCCCTTAGGAGGCTGAGAAGTTTTCACCACCCCTCTACAGACTTGTTCAGTGACATGCTTTCAGGATGACTCCCAGCTAAAACTTAATGGCACTTTTCATTATTCAGAGGAAGTAAGCTTGTACTCTCCCACTCTCATATCAATCCAGGTTTTCTCAGAATAAGGGTTGGTCTTGTTTATCTGCTCAGTGTTTCAGATGTGCACTTGCCACATAATCATCAGACGCACACTGAACAACATACCACAAACAAATGAACTCAAAGTTAAACCGTATCAAATCTAATCGTTTTGATGCTCCAACCTTGTGTGCAGAAGTTGGAGTCCATTATCAGGTGCTTTTCCGTGCATTTGGCATCTTGTGTATGTGGAGGATATGTAGTCAATATTATCGTAATGGATAGTTGTTCAGTTCCGCTTTAACGATGTCTGGCTCTAATTGATGTGGAACTCTTCCTGTCAGTTTGCTGGGCCTCGCAGGCAGAGCTGCTAGCAGAGATGTCCCAAGCAGTCACATCAGGAATGGGCCTGATTAGCGTTATCTGGGTTAGCTCAGGGTTTGTAGGTCATGGTAGCACCATCTTCAGAGTCATGGCTCTCCGAAACATTAGAGATTGTCAAGTGTAGGTTTTATATTTGTCACATGTCTATAAATCCAGCATCACCTTCATATGTTAACATCTGACAAGTTCGAACTGAAATCAACATGATTGCTAAACAACTCACAGTCACACTTATTCAGTCACAGGTATTCAATAGCATTTTAACTTCTATTCAGCAGTTTAATTAAGCAGTGCTATTTTAGTAAGATTTATATGCCATTATTGTATATTATTATTTTGATTTGCCTTTTTTATATTTTCAGTAGTAGTTTTGTTACAAGTTTTAGTTTATATTAGTTTTTTGTTTTTCTATTTAGTCTTATTTTTACTTCAGTTTTACTTCACTTTAAACATTTGCTTTCCATTAGTTGGCATCATTTCTAACGTTTAAGTGTTTAAATAAAAATTTTGAATCTAATATTTACATTTTATTTTTATTAGAGTGAACAGAACAGATTTTGGTTACACTTTATTTTAAGGTGTCCTTGTTGCAGTGTAATTATACATTTAAGTACTGAGTAATATTAATTAACTACTTGTACTTACTGTATGGTTAGGGTGAGGATTAGGGTTTGGCGTAGGGTTACTTGCATGTAATTATGCTTAATTTATTGTCATTATAATAGTAAGTACATGTAACGTGTAACAAGGACACCTTAAAATAAAATGTTACCAAGATTTTTAATAGTTGTACTTTCAACTTTAGTTTGAAATAACAATACTGGAATAAACAGGTAATTATAAGATGTCTTCCATTTAGAACTAAAAGTCAGTTAGTTTGTATATTTCTCCTATCAAATATTGTCAAATTCAAATAGAGTCACTTTGCTTCCACTGTGTACTTTGGTCTGAAATTTCGTGAATACAGACTCTTGCTGAATACTTAACTCTAACCAGTCAGATGTGATGAGCATGTACTCTTGTATAATGGTAACTGTTATAATTTTTGCAATTGGCACATTATTGTAGTGGCATCCAGTTTTAATGTGGCATTTTCTAACAGTATTACACTTTCTTAAATAGCCTTTCATACTCTTTACTTAAGTTCGGTTTGTTTTACATGCACATTTTACTTATATAAACATTGTACTATTGCATTTCCAGTATATTTCCATTGTACTATTATTAAACCTATAGGGTCCCCTCATTCAGCTGTTTTTCTCCCACAGCACAGAGTATTTTTAGTGTCTGTGTTCAGTTCGCACAGCTGAAATGCTGTTCTGCCGATCTTTAAATCTGGTAGGTGACAGAGATTTCCAGCAAGCATCAGAGAGTTGCTTGGGGTTGTGAGCAGCCAGCTGTTCCTGACCATATGTGTACTAGCCATCCTCACACTCTGCTGACACTAGCAATGCTGTTTTAAAACAACAGTGTTCTATAATATTACCTGCCAGCACTTTGCACTACTGAGAATGAAACTGAATTACCAAAAAACGTGTATATCTAGTCAAGGTAGTCCAGATGTAATACATTGCGTTCATGCTATTGATGCATGCTTGAAACTACTTGGTAAGGTGAATTTCTAATGGCTTAATGCTCTTATACAACTTATTAATATTCAGATCTTAATGCATGTATCCCATTACAGAGGTGAACCAAGTAGTAATCTGATCGCTTCAAGCTGCATGTTTGTTTGTTGGAGAACTCTTGAGTGGTGATTTCAAACTTTAACAGAAGACTTAAGACTATGACAACTAGACATGATGGGGATGTTTTAAGATCTGTTGTCTTTCAGAGAACTTATATATGATATGGGCCATACTGGAAGAATAGTGATTTTTTTTTTTTTGAGGAAGCGCTTGCAGAGATGAAATGAATATCATCGACGTATTTACCTGATGTGCGATGGGAAAGGATATTTAAAGGCGAAAATGTCCATTTGATTTAATTAGTCCATCAGTATTTTGTGATTTTATTCGAATTTGGGTTATCAGGTTTCTCGACTGCAGAGTCGGCATCAACTCCCCCGGCCAGCTCTGTTGGACTGCCGTGAAATACTATGACTATTTGCAACTTAGGAAAATAAGAGTCCTCGATTAACAAAAAGAGGAAGCTAAACCAAAGAGGAGTGAAAACAGTGACGATTCAGTCAGTCCCTGATATTCAGCTTTAACCAGTATGACTAATGCTGCAGATTTCTTTGCTGTCACTTAGTACTATGATTATACTATAACTTACTTGCTAACTCACTGAATAGTTGAACAAGCTTTCAGAGGATTTTGAATTGGGCAATAAAGTGAATAACAGCAGTGTGAGCAAAGACTTCATTTTTATTTGTTGTACCAATGTGTATATTCCAGCTGCTTTCTTGAGATTTTGTGAAGATGATTACACTTTTTTCAGCAAAATTTCAGGCCAGAGAGAATGTCTAATCAGTTTATACTTTTTTTTTTTCTTCTTTTTTTTTTTTGATAGGTTAGCTACAGTACAGTTCAAAGGTTTGGGGTTAGTATGTTTTTTTTTGTTTTTGTTTTTTTGTCGTTTTTTTTTAATAAATACTTTTATTCAGTAAGGACACATTAACCTGATCAAAAGTGACAGTGAAGTCATTTATAATGTTGCGAAAGATTTCTATTCCAAGTAAATTCTGTTCTTTTGAACTTTCTACAAAAAAATATTGAGCAGCACAACCATATATTCTGAAGGATCATGTGACATTAAATAATGTGGTAATGAAGATTCACAAAAATAAATTACATTTTAAAATATATTAGAATTGAGAAGAGTTGTTTTAAACTGTAATATTTTCTTGGTATTATTGTTTTTACTGTATTTACTGTATGCTTAAATAAATGCAGCCTTGATGGGAATAAGAGACTTTTTTGAAAAACATCTTACCAACCCCAAACTTTTGAACAGTTGTTGTATAGACAGACATTGGTTTTGGATGATGCATAGATGAAAGATGTTGAAAAAAATATATTTTCATGGTATATAGGTTGTTTAAATCAGGCTGCACGTGATTCTGAAGTGTGTTAACTTCAAATAACGGAATTGCGCCAATTTGAATTGTTTTAAAGTATGTTTCCTAACTGTTCCCACGTCTGCCATTGGTTGGACAAACCAAGCGATGCTCAAACAAATCCATTTTTTCATAGCGCTACAAAGTTTGTGCTTTTTTGGGAAATCAACCTGAACTTTTGACAGTCAATTTACTATTTAGTGGCCTTTTAAAAGACGTCTTTTCTCCATTAAATTTTCGCCTTCTCCATTAAAGATGACAGGTTAATTCACAGTTAGTAGAATTGTCATTAGCCTGTAATATTCTCTGCTGTTAACTCTTTAATCTGAAAACCATACGGTGGAATGTGTCATGCGTCGGTGAGGGCTATTCTTGCCCCATGCGCTGCAGCTTGCTCATTTGTAAGGCTCTAGTTTTGGCCAGTGATCTCACTATGTTTCCCCCGGGCTGCCTCTGAGGCGTCTCAATGAAGTGACCTCACACATTGATTTCAGCGTCGTGAACGTGGGGGTGGATTGTGAAAGCACGCTTCTGCCAGACGCTTAGACAACTCTTCTCAAGAACTTTATCACCTCATACTCTTTCCTGGGACAGTCAGTAATGCCATAGTTACTGATTTATTTACAGATGTGTTTTGGTTTGTGTACGAGTCTAGTGTAGTTCATAGATGCATTTTTTTGTAATCAGATCATGAGTGCTGTTATGTGTGTGCTTTTGTGTGGTGCAGGGCAGGCCTCGGTGTGTCAGTCTCGTTCCAAAATGTCCGTAGTCTGAAGACAAGTACGGACAGCTGTCTTGTGTGAAAGCTCTGTCCAAGAGCTTAGTGGCTTTCAGCACCAGGCCCAGCCTGTGTTCTCTCACTGGCCTTTTCTGAAATTTTCTTAGGATAGTTCATTGATTGAGTTTCGTTGGATGTCTTTATAAGTATTATAAAGTTAAGAATTTTCACAGAGATTATTTGTGGAAATTAACATTTAATTATGCTCCTAACCTGTATGTAAATTCCATAACGAGGAATGCTTATACTGTCAGAGCAATTTAAGTTATTTTCATTTTATGGCCTACAGCCGATAAATGTCTCATTAAAAATATATACCCCCGGTTTCACAGACAAGGCTTAAGCCTAGTCCTAGACTAAAATCTAAGTCTGAGCTGTTTCAACAGAAAGAAATTTGTTCTGACTGATCTTAAAATATATCAGTGCCTTGGTTTTGTCTTAAGATGCACACCAGTAATATTTTTTTCTAAGCATGTTTCTAAAAATTTCTTAAATGTCCTAACTGAACTATGATCTAATCCTGGCTGAGTCTAAGCCCTGTCTGTGAAACCAGGCCATAATGTTTTTATACTAAAATCAATTATTTTAAATGCTACACTTGATTTTAGTGTAATTAGGCATTACCAAAATATACAGTATTAAAAAATATATTCTTCTTGGGATTTGCCTAAATATTACATTTACGAGTATTATGATATTATTAGTGTTTTTAGAGATTAGTTTGAAGTGATGATGGTACAGGTAATCCAAATAGAGTAAAAGAGTATGCACAGTTAATGTCACCATTAGAACAAAATTGACTTTGTATTTTTTTTAATGGAATATTGTATCATTTATCTATTGTTATTTAAATTAAATTGTTCCGGCATAATCTTTAATCAAAAATATTTTTAAAAAATTATTGTTTGAGAAACAATTTTACCCGTATATACATCATAATAGAGAAAATATTATTGCAATTTACATTTCCGTTTTATGCGGACTAAATTTTTTAGTATCGACCAAGGCCGGAAAATCTCCACATCAAAAATATGGAATGATATACACTTGCAGTCAAAAGTTTTTGAACAGTAAGATTTTTTATGTTTTTTAAAGAAGTCTCTTTTGCTCACCAAGCCTGCATTTATTTGATCCAAAGTACAGCAAAACAGTAAACTTTTGAAATATTTTAAAAATAAATTAAGTTAAATATTTTGAATATATTTTAAAATGTAATTTATTCCTGTGATCAAAGCTAAATTTTCAGCATCATTACATCAGTCTTCAATGTCACATGATCCTTCAGAAATCATTCTAATATGCTGATTTGCGAAGAAATATGTCATATTATTATTATTATAATTCTCATCAATATATAAAACAGTTGAGTAAATTTTTTTTCCAGAATTCTTTGATGAATAGAAAGATCCAAAGGTCAGCATTTATCTGAATTAAAAAGCTTTTATACACTATACCATTCAAAAGTTCGAAGTCAGTATATTTGTTTTCTTCTTTTTTGGGAAACAAGTTATAGAAATTAAATCTTTTATTTAGCAAGAATGCTTTAAATTGATCAAAAGTGATGATAAAGACATTTTATAATGTTACAAAACATTTCTATTTCAGATAAATGGTGTTCTTCTGAACTTTCTATTCATCAAAGAAACCTGAAAAAATTCTACTCCGCTGTTTTCAACATGATAATAATAATAATAATAATAATAATAATAATAATAATAAATGTTTTTAAGCAGTAAATCAGAATATTAGAATGATTTCTGAAGCATGATGTGACTGGAGTAATGATGCTAAAAATTCAGCTTTGAAATCTCAGGAATAAATTAGATTTTAAAATATATTCAAATAGAAACAGTTATTTTAAAAAGTAAAAATATTTCAAAATTGTACTGTTTTTGCTATATTTAGGATCAAATAAATGCAGGCTTGGTGAGCTGCTGATCGTGTATCTTGATATATACCCATCTGTCACAGTAATGTAATGTCTTTTAATTATTGTCATTGAATTTGTTAGGCTTTTCTCAGCAAGTATTGATAAGCAGTTGTGCTTTAATCTGCCTGTCAGTTAAATTCAGTTACATTTTAAATGCCCTAGTTGTTGTATATGTTGCTATATTTGTTGTCGTCCCTTCACTAGGAGACCTTTTTCTGTTTACATAGTATTACGCAATGCTTCTCAGCTATACTGCTTGTCAGATATTTGAGTTTGACAGTTAAATACTTTAGTACATGTGAAGTTAGTGTTGACTCAATGAACTGCCCTCTCACTGTCCTTCTTGCTCTACTGTTTTAGACTGAAATGCCCCTAAAACTTGTCGTTTTTTAGGTGAAATTTCTAACTTCACTTTCACTTAAGTCTTATTAAACACTTCGTTTCTATCTGTCATCATGCGGTTTTGGAAAATATTGTATCATCAACAAGCCCACCTCACCTTCCCTGTTTCTACGAAACCACACAGGATGTTCTCCTCTAGTTTACCTGCCAAACAAATAAAGTTGTCATGAGATCCTACAAGAGCTCTTTTTCTCCAGGAAGGTTGAGGGTTTGGTTTGTCTATTAATACCCCCTCCCCTTGCCTCCTCTCATTCGCTTCCTGGCCTTTAAAAGGGGTCAAGTTGCACAGCTGCTCTCATTTGCTAATGTTAACCTGCTCTGTAGAGCTCTGTTCCTCCGGGCCATCGCCTGCCAGTGGCCTTGTGTTTGTTCCTCTTTAGAAAATAAGAGATCTGTGTTTTATTTGTGGTTCAGAGATTTTCCAGGGCATCTAATAACCAATTAAAACTGGGTTCTGGCTTTCATTCATTCTGATTTGACAATCGATTCGACTGATTCATTAAAAAGAACTGCACCAGTGAAATGATTAATTTATAAATGCTTATTGCGCTGTGTTCCCTTTTGTGTGATGTCAGCAAGGGCATTGCTATTTAATGTCAATATATTATTTTGGTGCCAAGTCTTTCTCATAACCTGCAATTCACATGTTGACAACTCAGCTAAAATATATAAACACTAGTTTAACCTTTGTGTCACCTGTCCTCATGACTTCCTATTTTGTCTTGCAGGCCCGAATAGCGTTCCTCCAAGGAGAAAGGAAGGGTCAAGAAAATTTAAAGAATGATCTTGTTAGAAGAATAAAAATGTTAGAATATGCATTAAAGCAAGAAAGGTTTGTAGGGGTTTTTTTTTTTTAACATTGCATATTTTGTACGTGTGTGTGTGTATGAATTTTAAAAAAAGATTCTCTTTTCTATTACCAGAGCAAAATACCATAAATTAAAATATGGGACAGAACTAAATCAAGGTGAAGTGAAAATGCCTAGCTTTGAATCAGGTAAGTGGACACAACTTCCTTTTGAATATCTGTATACACACTACCCCAAAAGTCTCTTAAGGCTGTATTCATTTAATCAGAAATGCAGTAAAACCAGTATTATTGTGAAATATAATTACAATTTAAAGCAACTGTTTTCTATTTTAATATATTTTAAAATGTAATTTATTCCTATGATGACAAAGCTGAATATTCAGGTTCAGTCTTTAGTGTCACATGATCCTTCAGAAATCATTCTGATATGCTGATTTGCTGCTCACGAAACAAGTCTTATTATTATCAATGTTGAAAACAGTTGTGCTGTTACTAACCCCAAACTTTTGAATGGTACTTAGTTGATATGTGTATATTCATATGTTTTGTTCTGCTTTCACTGGTGTGGTGTTATTGTTTATTTTGTTTTTTAAACAAGATACCAAAGAAACAGAGGTCTCGGCTATACCTCAGAACAGCCAGCTAACGTGGAAACAGGGCAGACAACTCCTCAGACAGTAAGTTAGTCTCGAGTCATCATGCTTTTCTGAATGCTACTTTCTCTGAGTGGAAGTTCATGGGCATCTGCATCATCACATTATGGCTATTTATGTCACCTGATTGTCTGAGCTCTGTTCTTACTGTCTCTTTTATACATCTATGTCCTTCAAGATATCTTCAGGAAGTAGGTTATACGGACACAATACTGGATGTCCGGTCGCAGAGAGTGCGGTCGTTACTGGGGCTGTCCAGCGCAGAGCAGAACGGTTCTGTGGAAACCAAGAACCTAGAGCAAATTCTCAATGGAGGAGAGTCTCCAGCCAAAAGAAAGGGACAAGACATGAAAAGGTACAGATTTCTTTGGCTTTTTTTGGGTCGATTCAACTGGTAGATTAATATAAAGAGTTAAAAAGATTTCCATGTTAGCCGTTTTGAAGCATTGCTTATGATGCCTTTGGTTTAACAGGAATCCAGAGGTTCTGGAGACATTTAATTTTTTAGAAAATGCTGACGATAGTGATGAAGAGGAGGAAGATGAGGGTGACATAATGGAGGACGTGCCTGACAGGAGTGATAAACGTAGAATAAAAAAACATAAAATTAAGGTGCATACCAATTTTAGTAATATTTGATGTTATTGTTCTCGGTATATGATTGTTTATGTAATATAGCCTATAACGATAACTTTTCCAGGTCGGAAATGAGGGTTTGGCTTCAGACTTACCGGATGACCCTGACACAGAGGAGGAACTCAAGGAGTTTGACTTTTTGGTAAACGCGGAGGATGGAGAAGGTGCCGGAGAGGCTCGGAGTTCAGGAGACGGCACAGAGTGGGGTAAAATAGTGCTTACCAAACTCAAATAGACAAAATGGATGAATTATAATCATGAATCATTATGGTTTTTATGGCTGCTTGATTCTGCTACAGTTTAAAAAAATAAAATAGATAATTGTGACTTTTGGTCACATAATTCTGACTTTTCTGTTCAGAATTGCAGAAAATTCTAAGATTTTTCTAGATTTTTTTTTTTTTTTTTTGCCTGAAGTTTTTTTAAAAATATTTTTATCTGATTTGTGGAATAAAAAGTTGCAATTACCTTTTTAGTTTTTTATCCTGTGGCGTAAACAAGCTTCTATAGATTATAGATCTGTAATGAAGTAGGGCACATCTCAAAGGTGTGTTTGATGATTGAGCAATGACTGCAGGTCTATCATGTAGGGTTAAAATAAGGCCTGCAATTAAAGGACTACTTCACCCAAACTAGAACATTTTGTTTTCATTCACTCGCCCTCATGTTGTTTCAGCTCTGTGTTTTCTTTCTTCCACAAATTACAAAAAGACATTAGGCAGAATGTCTATACAGATCTTTCCCATAGAGTGAAAATGAATGGAGATTTATACTGAATCCTAAAGGCACATTAAAAAGCACCAATAGAACATATAGTGCTGTATTTGTAATAGTCTGTGCTATATTGCAAGTTAATAGTGTTTTTATTGACTTATAATTTTTCTCTCTAATGTCACATACACTATGGTTCAGAAGTTGGGGATCTGGAAGTTTTTTTATGTTTTTGAAAGAAGTCTCTTATGCTCATTAAGTCTGCATTCATTTGAAGAAAACAATAAAATGTTATTAATGTGAAATATATTGTTTAATTTAAAAATTAGAATTTTCAGCAACCTTCAGTCTTCAGTGTCACGTGATCCTTCAGAAATCATTTCTTATTATTATTAACGTTGAAAACAGTTGAGCTGGTCAATGTGTTTGTGGAAACAGTAACAAGTTTCTTTGATAGAAAAGTTCAAAATAAAAAATTGAATAGCAAGAACAGCATTTATTTGAAATAAAAATAATTTGTAACAAATGTACACCTCAATTTAATGTGTCCTTGCAGAATAAAATCTTACTGACCCCAAACTTTTAAACTGTAGTGTGTCTAGACGTGTCATATACGCTAAAAGTCATATACATCCAGAATACTAGGAATGTAAGTGGTACTTCCTTCCTTCAATCATTGCAACAAGCTGCTGGGCCATTCTGCAAGTTTTCATTATGTTTCACACACACAGCACAAAATTCCAAAAGTATTTTTTTTGCGTGAACTATTCTTTCAGTTTGTGTCTACATGTGCATGCGTGTCCTTTGTATGTGCTTTGTGACACACGCTGGCCCTGCGGTAGAATCTTAATTAGGCCAGTTGCTGCATCAGCATTCCTGACAGCTTCCAGCACGGGAGATTCTCTTACTGCTCTGACTAAAGCCAGCTGGGTCAAACACATCAGCTCATTACATCCATCCCACACCCTCACTTCTGCTTTCTGTATCTCTCACTCTTTTGTCTTACTCTCTTTGTCTTACTCTCTTTGTCTGACCCACTTCTAAACTAAGGATTGTGAAAATGTCACCATAAATAGGACATGTATTTTTGGGAAAGAGGCATAAGTATGTGTGAAGCGTGTTTCACCCTTAAATCAAGACATTTATTACCATAAACACTCTATATTTTCTTATCACTGTATCTATTAGGGTTGCACAGTGTATGGTTCTAGGAAATGGTACCAAAAATCTTTTTATATATATATATATATATATATATATATATGTATATGTGTGTGTGTGTATATGTATATATGTGTGTGTGTATATGTATGTATGTATTATATACAAGACTATATAAAAGATAATATATAATAATATTAAAAATATAATATAAAAAATTACTTATTGAAGCGCTTAAAATTGTATTTAATGAAACATTTATTAAAAAGAATAACTATTTCTAACAAATATAATACTTTGGAAAACAATGGATTAATCTTGTTTTCTATATTGCCAAAAAATAATAATTGATTATTCTACCTCAGTTATTGAACCAAAATTTAGGTTAGTGTTTACTTACTCCATAAACTTACCTGGTTATGTCAAATAACCTGCTTTTTGGGATACCCCATAGAGCAACCAGAGGCTGGTGTGATATTAAAGCCAAAATCTTGCTGTTGATCCTTTAGATGTATGTTCTGTATTACGCTCTCACAAAACTGTGTTTGTTAAACAGTCTTTTACTTAAGCCCTGTTTTTCAATCCCAAGGTGTGGCACCTTGTTTACTGGGCCCTTCTCTTCTCTTTCCTATTCTTAGCTGAGCCTCTGCCATTCACGCCTGGTGGGGGCAAGTCCTTTATCATGGGCTCTGATGACATTTTGGAAAGTGTGCTGGGCCTGGGAGACCTTGCAGATCTGACTGTGTCCAATGACGAGGCTGAATACAGCTATGATGTAAGCACCCCACTGCTCTTCTGCTTTAATAATACTCTATTCTGACATTAATAAATAATGGACTCTAATTAAAAAAAAAATGCTTTGTTCCCTGCTCAATTTTTAATTACAGTCTGTATTGTGTTAACCATCAGTTAACAATTATAAAAACAGCCGGTCCTGTTTAATCAAATGTCATGTACTATATTAGCTTCATTCTGTATAAAGGTTACAGAGGACCTTGGTTGTCCAAGCCGGTGTGGTTTGCCGTGCACTCAAATAGGACAACTATCCTAATGCTTCACAGTCAGTCGACCTGCAATTTCCAGGTATCATTTCACAGTTGTTAAAATGCCTCTACAACGGCCCCTCCCCCCCACCCTCTATTTTTTGCTGCCAGCCAATAAGGACGCGTTCAGGAAGACATGGAATCCCAAA
>JAUZSZ010000125.1:17468071-17485558 GCA_034780575.1 Labeobarbus marequensis
CATCATGCAATAGACAGCCTTGCAGCAGTGTTTATATTGTTAGCTAAAACTATTTAAAATTGTTTTCGTTCATTTAAATAAAGCTGAAATGAAATAACAAATTATATATATATTAGATGAAAAACTTAAAAATCTTAAATGAAAATTAGAAATGCTGTCTACTAAAAAAGTACTAAAATGACTAAAACTATATAAATAAAAATAAAAAATAAATAAAAAGTTAAATAAAACTATTTAAAAAATAAAAACTGATGCACCTAAAATATAAAACTAAAAGCCAATTCAAAATATGAATAAATTCTTTAATATAATATAAATAGTAAACTGTAGTATTTATATCATTGTATAAATGACACTGACTTAAAGCAACGACCTAGCAACCATTCATAACACCTAGGCAAATGTATGGCAACCCTCTGTCAACTATCCACAAGCTTACAGTCAAGAGTCGCATTTTCTTGAGAAAATAAAAAAAACTGTTCATTCCTTTTGCAATATAATAATTTAGGTATGAAAAGTGCAAATCAAATGCACCACTGACAGTAAATTCTGAAAATAGGAGTGTAAAATACATCTGAGTGAAATGAGAGACAGCGGTGTGACCTGGTATTCGTAGGCTGTGTAGGGCAGGAGTTTGTCATCATGGCAGGAGGTTGAGGAGTTGCGGTAGACCAGTGTAGTTACAGATCGGCTTTCCTTGTCTAAAGCGTGTTTTCGGTACCTATTGGGCTCAGCTGGAGGAGACCAGGACAGCAGAAAGACGGTCTGTATGCCCTTAGGGTTAGTTTGCAGCTCCAGCAGTGGGGCAGGTTGTCCAGCAGGAGGCGACTCAAGCGTCTGTATTGAAGACCAATCACTAACAGCACAGCCTAACAGGGTGCAGGCCTCCACTCTTACCTCATATCTGCAAAAAATACCCAAACAAAAATAAATATTAAATAAATAATATCTAAAAATAAAGAAAAACAACAGGTAAAAAAAAAAATTTAAATAATAGTATAAGTACTAATAAACAGCCAATATGTTAATAGGCATGCTAATAAGCAACTAGTTAATAGTGAGAATTGGTCCCTATACTAAAGTGTTACCTTAATGTTTTATATTATTATTATTATTATCTACAGCATACATAATGTATATATCATTCAAAACAAAACAAAGCAAAAAACAAAGCAAAACAAAACAAAAACTAAACAAATATAAAATGAATAAAATATAAAAACCTTATAAATCAACATATGGAGGCTCAAAAATATCAGTATTGAAAAGCATAATATAAAATGATGTTTGTTTTTCTACCAGCGGAATTATTTATTCCTCAAAAGCAAAAATTCATTTGTAAATACTGAATAAATAATATCAAAAATAAAGAATAACCACAGGTAAAAAAATATTAATAGGGCATATATGAAAATAAATAATACATTACATCAAATAAATAAATAATAATCACACTTTTTTTTTTTTTTTACCTCAGCTTCACAAGTGCCATTTTTTGTTTTACTTTTTTTATTTGATTTTGAATATTTAGGAATATAAACATAATTTTTGTGCTTATTCTAGTAAAACGTACTGTTATTTATCAACAGTAAAGACAACGCACAGTTTTCTCCTTCAGAAGGTCACCAACGATGGACTGAAAGAGAAAAGGGAGAGAAGCGAGGAGAGCAGGAGAATAAAGGGAAGGTCGTCTGAATTGAAAGAGGAAATGAGTGGCGAGTTGATAATGTTGATGAACCATTATCATCACCCCACTTATCTGGATTTTCACTTCAACATATGTATACAGCTCCAGACTTTAGTCATCCCTCATTTGAGTGCTTCCTCCTTCTGACTGTCTTTGTCTATGCCAAGGATGGAAACATTAGAAATGGCTCAAGGTTGACTCCCTCCTCCTTCAAGATTTTCTCTCTCTTCTTTTCTTCCTTCTCTCATTTGGTTTTATCAGTCTGTCTTTAGTGCAACAAACTGAAAAAGTCTAAACAGCTGATTAAGATTTGCAGCTAGACAATATACCAACCAAATATCTACTTATAACTGTATTTAAAGATGCTTTAAATACTCTGTTAGTTGTTTATATATCCATCTTCAGCCTCAAATGCTGGGGGGTGCTTTACAATATACCTCACGTACCAAAATTCCCTCACCCTAAGTAAACAGTGTTAGTGCTCCATGCGTGTATTGTTACCTGTAATAGGGCTTTAGTGTAGAAAGGGAGAAACTTTGGCTCTGAAACGCACTGTGGTGTGAAGCAAAAATGAAGCGTTTCATGTTGGGCTCAGCTGGGTCCCGTTTGTAAAGCGAGAAGCTGATGATGACCCCGTTAGGTCGTGCTGGGGGGTCCCACTGCACCATAATGCTGAATGGCTCCAGCAGCTGCAGTCTGGGGGGAGCCACACCAGAGGGTGCTGAAGACTGAGTCCTGGCCACCGTCGGCGGACTGGTAGTGGCACCTTGACTGTTATTGGCAGTGATGGTGTAGCTGTACGCGACGCTTGGAAGTAAAGTGAAATCGTGGTAACGGGTGTCCATGCCAGTGTAAATTAGACTCCCGTTTCGATGGAGCTCGTACCCTGTGATTACTCCATTGGGCTGGATGGGCTCTCTCCATGTGACCTCAACTGATTCAGGGCCTGTGACTTTAAGAGTTGGGGCAGGCATCCTTGAGGGTGGTGCTTCTCTTGTTTGAACTGAAGTGGATGAACTGGCAGTGCAGCCACCATTGGTGCAAGCCATCAAGATGAGGATGTAGGAAACATGTGGCTGTAGATTCAAAACCTGTGCACTTAACTTTTTCCCTCGGTAGACCTCGTCATCGTTCAATTTAAGAACATACACCACAATCTCACCATTCTGGATGGATGGAATTGTCCACGATACTTTGAGTGAACAGGAAGTGACATCAGACACCACAGGTGGCGCTACATTGGCAGGGGCGGCTTCTAACGTCCTGATCTGCGTCGACTCACTGGTAACACACCCAGCCATGGTGCAGGCAATGATTGAGTAACTGTAGAGAGTGAACGCGGTTAGATCCACATCAGTGTAGTTGAACACGCTTGAGTCGAAGCTGAAATGGAAGCCAACGTTGTCCCTCTGAATCCTGTAGGTCAGAAGAACACCATCGGGCTCCAAAGGAGGCATCCAAGCCACGAAGACTTCATTAGGCTTGCCCTCTACATGACTGACAGCCGGAGGAGCCAATCCTCTAGGAGGAGCTTGTTTGGTTTGAACTGTGAGCCACGGGCTGTCGGTATATCCTGCCGCATTTGAAACACGCACTCGAAACTTGTATCTGCTCCAGGGCAGAAGGCCAGACATATTATAGGAGAAGCTGTTAGCCTGGGTGTCGTTCTGGATGAACACAATCTTGGCTCTCATCGAGTCATCTTCATCACTCCGTACCCTGCCATCCGCTAGACTTACAGCCAGAACCTGGTACTGCAGGATCCTGCCATTGGGCTGGGCGGGTGGAGCCCAGCGGAGCTCCACGCTGCGGGATTGGACCTGCTGTACCGTAGGAGCTGGTTGAGAGGACGGGGCGGTTTCCTCGGTGGTTATGCGTTGAGGTGTGGTCCTTGTACAGCCTGCTTCAGTGCAAGCTTCAAGAATGAGCGTGTACACAGTATAGGGTTCCAGACGGCGGAAGAGGAACTGACGTGCGAGGCCGCTGAACTCCAAGTTGTCCTCATTGAAGATATTGTACATCTGTGGATATAAATATGGTAAATGATAGCAGATTCTGGAGCTGATAATGCAAAGTTACTGTCATTGAGGGAGGCATACTTTGATGACTCCATTTGGAGAGGCTGGTTCAGCCCACAGTAGCAGCAGTGCTCGGCCGTGTTCTCTCTTCTCCACACTGAGGTTAGCCAGGCCACTTGGAGAAGCTTCAAGTGTCTGAATGGTGGTCCAAGGACTAGACACCTGACCTGCTCCATTAACTGCTTCTATACGCACAATGTATGTGGTGTACGGCTCCAACCCAAACACATGAGCTTGAAAAATATTACCCTACAACACAAAAGACACAAATATAATTAGTGTATGTTATAAACATAGCAATATTAACACAATAATTGATCAAATTAAGTATTTCATATAAAAATACAATTTAATAATTATAAAATTATTCATCATCATCATGAATAATTATAATAATAAGTTATTATCTACAGCATACATTACATAATTTATATTTCATTAAATGCATTATATGCATTTTCGTGAATGCAGTACTCATGAATAGATAAAAAATTGCGAAAAGATGGCGAAAACTAAAAAAACAAAACTAAACAAAGAAACATACAAAAAATACATAAAATATAAAAACCTTATAAATCACCATATGGAGGCTCAAAAATATCAATGTTAAAAAGCAAAATATAAATTTATAACTAAATAAAGACATGTAACACTGTCAGCATCCGTGCAGAATATTAGTTTTGTAATGTTTGCTTGTTTAAACAGAAGAATTATTCATTCCTTAAAAAATTAAAATTCATTTGACCAGAAAAACAACAACACATAATTCTTACCATCAACAATAAAACTACAGACCCCTCTCTACTATCCCTATGCAGATTTTACACCCCAATACATTACATCGCTGGGAGGCACTGAAGTATTTAAAATGCTACCTTTTTACATGGTTGAAAAATTGAGAACATTTGGACTATAAACCAGCAAACATATGCACATTGTCAATAGAGACAGCTGTTTCATTTCACTTTATTTCAGCACAGAGACTTATATCCTGCCCCTAGATGGCAATGCTATCAAACACTTTCCTAAACACAGGCACCAAGACATTAACAAGCAGGCACTCCCTCATCCAGGATACTCAAGGCAGCCATTAAAAAACGACTAAGAGAACTTATTTTTGTTATAGATTTCCAAATAAATGTTTATGACACAGATCCCTAAAATGGGAAGTGTTCAAGTTTTGATTAAGAGAATTGGTTATGCTGCCTTTTGGGTGTGCATAGATCCACCATACATCAAATTCTCAACATTACAAAATTACATTTCTTATTTCAAAAGAGAATGTGTCAAGTATTTAAACTATGTAAAACACACACTTTAAATTCTAAACAATCTTTATATTAAGGCCGACTGCATATGAATCTGAACGTGTAAACCTCTGTATGGAAGCCAACAGCAGTCAGGCTTCTGGACAAAAGCACTGAATTCGGACTTTCTGTAATTGAGGCAGAAAGAGGCCTCGCTGTTTTAAACTTTAAAGAGGTATCAGAGTCAGAAGCACATTTAGCATTAGCTCAGGGAATCAGTCATTTGTAAAGGGGAAAGAAGTCTTTTAAAGCCCTTTTTCTTTCCTCTTTTCCACTTTCAACTGAGCACAGGTCTCCCTTGTATCATCAGCTGCTTACATATGTGTTATTTCCTGTGACAGCGCTGGGGGCTGCTTGGGCCAGGGGATGATTTTAATTAAGAATAACCATGTGGATTTGTCACAACAATTATGCTGATTAGATGAAAGTGGAGATTCCTGACCCTTCAAAGGTGTGGGACTGCTTCATTTGCATACAGTAGACATACTGTCCCGGCCTGCCACTGCTGACTTCAGCCTGAGCTGGATTTTATTAGTATCACGCTAACAGCTACAGGGCCCAGGAAATGCCTCATCAAAAAGCATCAAATGGAGCCTTTGGTCATGTTTTAAGCAACCTGCACTCAAACTCTGTCAGAAACGTAGGAGAATTTTAGGCAGATAAAATGATGCACTGATGCATTTTGTTGTAAGAATTATCATTCAGCTCTGAATATCCCTGAATGTCTAATGTTTGTTTTTTTATACACACATAGATTCTTGAATATAATAAAAATCTTCTCTACACTGGTATATTAAAACAAACTGAGGAAAGGTATTCATGATGCACATTTCAAAACCACATTTCCTGTGCTATTCACAGGCCGTTCACGCAAAAATGAAAATTCTGTGTTTTTGTCCATAGATTGAAAGTCAATGGGAAAAAACTGTAAATTTATCTTTTGTGTTACGCAGAATAAAGAAAGACATACACGTTTGGAACAACATGAGGGTGAGTAAATGATGATAAAATTTTAATTTTTGGTGAACTATCCCTTAAATATTTCAATCAATCCATTGCTCTCATTCCTGCCAGTACCTTAGTTTAACTGCTGAGAAAGTCTACAGAATTTAGAGCATCATTTCAAAGAATCTTCTCTTTTGTTCTGCCGTACTACCAACTGACAACCAGATCCTGAGATGCCTTGACACTATTAATTATTTGTGGTTTAGATGTAAAGTTCTGTTCAAGCCAAGCCTCAATCAGATGGAGGGCTCTTGAATCACTGAGCTGTTCTTCAGACTGGGCCGGTGTCTGATGAAGGAAACCCCTCATGCATGCAAACGCACACATAAAGAAACAGGCGAAAGTATCGTTTACCTCTTCTGAATGTGGCAATCTGAGTATGTATGACAATCAGGACTGTGAATGATGGAAGCTGTTTTCAGAAAATAAAAGCACTTTAACTTTAGCTCTTTAAATAAGAAATTAGATTTAACATGCTCTCTTAGAGTGTTTACTTAGTACTACAATTCAAAAGCATATTCTGGACAATATAATAGCAGAATAATGCTTTTTCAGTGTATTGTTTGGCCTTCTATATTACAGAAGATGTCTATATAATAACGTATTTAAAAAAACCACCAGGCAACGACGACTTTGACACCTATAAACATTTTTGAATCTTTAAGCTACACAAATAAAATCCTCAATTGTGTCACCAGCCTGGTCTGAAACTAGGAATGAGATTAAAGTTTGTGAAAGCTCAGAGGAATCCACTATCAAAATCCACAGGCCATCGGTAGCTCCCCTCTGTGTGCCCTTTCGGCAAATGAGCGCAGGTTCAACCAGGGCCCAAACGAGCTACTCGCGGTTCTGCTTCAACATTGTGTATACGAGTCTACACAAAGACACGGTCCAACGCGCCGCCATCATGTTTATGCACTCTTCACTGTGTTCTTAATGATAAACTAACAGATTGTAAACATGCTGCCGGAGTTTCAACCCCCCCTCATTTTTTTTCCTTTGCATTTTTTAAACAATGTCCTTCATGTTAGAGTGGTTACAGGCAGCAGAAGGACATCATTAGAGCCATGGTTAAACTGTAATTTACACCATTAGGAAGGCAGGAGCAATTTTTATTGCCTAGTAAATTTCAGCTCTGAAATATTTGGACCATATGGCTCAATTTGTGTAATAACCTTAATTTCTTGCACCCTTCAGGTCCGCCTGCATCTCCGCTTGCCACTCCGACTGAGCCAGGCTTCTGTGCGCAAAAGGCGAAGCATCTATAGTGCGGCGGTGGAGATTACTAAGGTGTCACGTCCTGTTTGGGTGAAGGCATTGGAACAGCAGCCAGATGGTATCTCTGCAAATGACTGTCAGGGGTCCTGATCTAATCAATAGGATGTATTAATACATCTCCCATCGCTGGGGTTCTCATGGGGCTGCTGAGCAACATCTGGAAAGATCAGGAGGGGGAGAGAGAGAGTACGAGAGGCAGAGAGAGCAGTGGAGGCTACGCAAAGAAAGCAGAGGAAAAAGGCGATAGTGTTAAGAGTGTGAGAGCAAAAAAAGGAAGACAGGAAGGGATGGGACAGGTCTGGTGCTGGCTGTGACTGGGCCTGCCTAATCTCTCATGTAGGCTTGATAAGTGTTCGGTAATGAGGGGCGTCTGCACACATGGTGAAGGAGGAAGCTTTTGGCAGCTCAGACCGCCTGTGCTCCGTAGCCTCATTCAGTCCCGCCGCCATGACGTCCACATTAATCACGCGCACTGGCACGAGGTATGGCACACAGCACAGCCAGGGATCAATAGCAGCCCCACCCACCAAAAAAAAGAGGATGGGCATGCTCAGACCACAGAAGACCACAAGCTCGACTCTCTGCTAAAGTGCTACTGAACAGCATTACACCATCTGCTCTACGATCTGACTCGTCTCTATATCCTATGTGTCTAAGCAACGATTTCTAAATCGAAATCAAAAACGAAACATCAAGCACAAACTCTTTTTGGATTGATTTGATGCCTACAGCATGTTTACTGGTCAGGGCTCAACAATGAGGATGACCCATACTGTATGTTTTTGCATTCCAAATAAACTTTTAATAGATGTTTTTAACAGTATTGTTTAGCGTATTCCAGTGTTGCTATCATTAACTAAGACTAAAAATCTAAAAGATTGTTTCTGGTCATTTAAATAAAGCAGAAATAAAATAAAACATAAATACCCTAGATGTAAAATTAAAAATGTTGGGTAACACTTTATTTTAAGGTGTTTTGTTATGCATGTTACATGTATTTACTATTATAATAACAATAACTTATGCATAATTACATACAAGTAACCCTAAGCCAAACCCTAATCCTAACCATATAGTGAGTACAAGTAGTTAATTCATATTACACTGTAACAAGGACACCTTAAAATGAAGTGTAACTAAATGTTGAACTGGCAGCTAACAGAAATAAGTATGTTTAGGTTGAAGTACTAACATTGCTAAAACTAAAACTCAAAATATACAAAAGGCTAATTAAAATATCAATAAAAAACCAAAAACAACATTGGTGTATTCTGCTGATGTAAATAAGTAACCAAGAGAAAGTTATCTATTCTTAAATGCATCAGTTAAAACGGGTAAAAACAATTTAAATATTGGAATTTGTTCAATGACAAAATACATTTTTAAAAATGATCTTTAACTTACATTCTTTTAATTTATTATTTTTAATTAGACTATTTTCCAGCTATATAAATTTCCAGCTATTACTGTGCATACTGCAAATCAGTTATTTTTTAAAATAGAAAAAATGTATAATATAACATAATATAATATAATATAATATAATATAATATAATATAATAAAACAATATTTAATGTTATGTAACATATATAATAAAATATAAATATAATAATGAAATAAAAAATATTATTAGTATTTTTAGTTCATAAAATGTACAGCTATTATTGCAATATAAAATATACAAATAAATATAAGATATATAATATAAATAAATATAATAAATATAACATAATATATTGCTTGCTGAGGATTTTTTCTTGTCAGATTTATAAGTAAATGTACTAGCAGCAATGACTATTTTTTTTCTCTGCATAATCCTTCATTCTCAGACATGAAAACAACTTCACTCCACCAGAGAACATTAACCTGTAGCCAGTCAACAGTTGGCAACAGCTAAATCAATATGATGCCCCACTGCAGGCCAAGTATTGACATGGCAGGCGGACAGCTGATATAGCACAAAGTCAGTGTCCAAAAAAAGATTCTGCAGGATCGATGGATTATAAATGTAGCCGTGAGAAATTGCACTAATACCCACACGACAATTTCCCCGTGGCAGCTGTTATGCGATTGGACAATGTCTTCAGCAGATGTACATGGAAAAACTCTGAGCAGTATGGGTAAATGAACCTTTATATTGTAAACTCTTTATATTACAAATAATTAGCCCAGTGCAATTTCTCCTGCATCTTCAATAAGAAACGAAACATGGTATTTATTCCCAAAAATGTATTCTTATAAAATTCAACTTATACATTAAATAGTCTATGAAAATACTTTTTTTTTAATCATACGTTATTTTTTAAAATGACAAAAAAAAAAAATTTACAATTTGCAAAATGATAAATTTGCATCAGCCATTAGGAGGCTAGGGTCATAACTCAAGAGGGCTGAGGACACGTAGAAAATTAATTACAAGCTGATTAACTGCAATCTGACGTCACACGTTCACCACTGAAGCCGACCTCTGGAGGTCAAGAAAACCTGAAAGGACTGCCAAGAGAATAGAAGCTGAACTGTAAATTACTCTCAAAGAAAAGAGGGGTGCTGATAAAAGGCCTATCCTGGATGACATTCATTAATTGCTATCAAAATAATTAATTTGTCTATTAGGCAGGCATCTATCTGGTGCTCTGTGGGAGAAGCTGAACTCCTCAGTGGGTTCTGGATTCTTTCCCCTATGGTGTTGCTGCTATCAGGGGGCAAGCTGGCTCTGTTCACACTTGTTTTGAACAGGAACTCAAGCTGAAGCCTTTAATTTGGCCGTGATGCAGTTGTGAGCATCTGCGAGAAAAGCAGCACACTATTTTTCCTCGGTGTCAAACATGAGAACGCCATGAATCACAGCAGCTACTTTTATAAGTGGAGACATCAGTGGATGAGAAATCTGTTTAAACATGCGAGCAATGGGCTGATCGCTGATGAATGATCTCAGACAGATGCTGATGCTGGAGACTGGAAACTTCAGGTGCTGAAGCTGAACTGAGAACATTATGTTTATCAAAGCTGCATTTACATGATCAAAAATACAGTAAAACAGCAATATTGTGAAGTATTATTACAATATAAAATAAATGTTTTCTATTTTAATATCTTTTAAAATGTTTTTTGTCATCCTAGAATGCCAAAGCAGTATTTAGTGTCACATTATCCCATAAAAGTGAGAATAAAACTATGCATTAAAAAAAATCATACTGAACCCAAACATTTAAACAGTAGTGTATAAAACATATTAATTAAAATATTGTATGTTTATATTTGTTTTGTGTAATATATTGTTTTGTATTTTATTATTAATAAACTGTTTACGTTTATATAAAATTCTTTAATAAAAAAAGTCTACAATAATCTACTTAACTGCCATTGTGACAACTTATTTATTGTGACAAAATGACTTCAGCTATTTGGGTGTTTAATAACCGTATGCTTTTTTTTTCATGGGTAATAACAGGGAAAATGTCCAACAGCTTTTTTTTCGGTAGCCAAATCTTTAAGGTACATGCCTACACAGAAAATGACTTTCAAAATTGATAAACTTTCAGAATTATTCACTGGTGTAAAACCTGTGACAGCTAGCCTCAGTCTTACATATCATATTATTTTTCACATTCAGAAAGTAGTATCATATTAGACATACAGCACCTCCCTCTTTTGCATCCTGTCAACTTTAAACTCTTATCATAATAAAGGCAAAAACACCAAATAATAAATCTTAAAAAAAGACAGTAGCATTATATCTGTGCAACTTCTCTCAGAGATGACAGCATAGATTTGTCGACTGATAATCACAGATAACAGTTTCTTTGATTCTTGTTTTTGTCTAATAATAGGAAAAAAGTGTTGCCGACTTGTGAAAAATATTTTTTGTGGGTGCTATTTCATGGATCATTACACACAATGTATGGACAGCATACCAAATTGATGAGAGAAAAGAGTATTACCAGAACTGTAAGAGCAGTAACAGTAGTGGAGTTGAATGTGGGATCACTGGGTAGTTTCTGGTACACCACTCTGTACTTGGAGATCACTCCGTTTGGCATGTTAGGCTGGGTCCAGCTCAGCAGAAGAGAGTAGGCACTGGCGGGGTGGGCCAAGGGTGCATCCATACCCTGCGGTTCTGCCTCTAGACTTCGGACAGAGGTCCAGGACCTGGAGGCAGAGCCTTTAGAGTTGACGGCGGTGACTCTGTATTCATATTCACTGAATGGTAGAAGGGAATCTGAGGCATCGATGAACTCAAGAGGACCTTTGGTCAAGATGAACACCAGTATCTCCGCTTGAGTTCCAGTTGGTCGTCTGGAGGAAACAGGTTTCATTACACAAAAAAACAACAGAAATAATAAATCTACCATATAATGAAAGACAGCAAAAACATGACAAAACCTACCTGATCTCATGATGAAAACGTACCTGTGGGAACTTTTTTGCAAGACGCCAAATACGTACCAATAAGTACATATCATTGCAGTTTCCAACAGAAATGAACGCTAGAGGCAGTAAAACATCGAGCACTTGTAATAGCTTTCGTATACAGTTATGATTACAGCTCCATATGTTTTGCTTTCCGGACGTAGCAAGCTTGCTCGGTAGCTCAGCTGGCACGGAATTGCGGAATCCTTGGGTACGAATCTCGACAAAAATGTCACTCATGATGAAAGACGAGAGATCGAAACACAAGCTAAAACGGCATGCTTGTGATTGCGTTTTACATTTCGTTTTTGTTCATACTATCGAGTAGGTTTAGGTGTATTGCAGATGGTACGTTATTTTAAAACGTCACGGAGCATTAGAGTTATAGCGCCACTCAATGGACATTTCAAGTCAGAACTGTGGTGACACCTACAAAACCAACGTCACATAAAACGCACTTTATGTATGTTCATCTGTTCTGGGGAAAAAAACTAACACTCTTTAGCACCACCCAGTAGACATTTCACATCGAATATGTCACAAAACGTACATGGCAGTACATATGTTGCGTCTTGTGAAAAAGTTCCCAGAGGTATGTTTTCATCATGAGACCAGGTTGGACAAAACACACAAAGCATCTTCTTTAAAGACCCTTCAAATTCAGTTGCAGTTAAAAATGAGGCCCCAAAACAAACAAATCCAGTGGGGGTGCCAAAAGAAGGTTGCAGAGATGAGGAAGAGCACACAGAGGAGGGTGAGGAGCAGGGGCAGAGCTCTGGGCTTTGCTCAAGCTTCGTTAATTCCTCCACATTAGAGGCCTGGCTTCCATGCTGCTGGAGAAAATGACATTCACCGCTCTAATGTGGCCCCTGCCGGCCCCACTCGCACCGCAACGGCCTAATCTCACCCACCGCATTAAAATAAAGCCAAACAGAGGCTGGCAGGGGAGAGGAACGTCTCACACCATGGCGCTAAACTACAGCACACAGCTGCGATCAGCATTCTGTTCCACACACATACCGACACTGCATCTGGAACACAAGACCTTCTGCTTCAGGAAGTAAACGTAGTAATAGGCATTTTGTTTGTCATACGTTTGCGCTGATAAAAAAAATGAATGTTTAAGACTTAGATCTAAATTAAACACCCTGTCCAGTAAAGCAAATTTAAAATAATTTCCAGAAGAATAAGATGTAAGGTCATGGACTCTTACACACAAACACTCTTGGGAATTCTGGATATGACATAAGCAGGATCACAGGTCAGTCGTGATGAAGTGACTACAAAGAGAGATGCATAATAAAAGATCTTACTCATTATTAGCAAACCGAAAATGTCATCTTTGACTGTAGAAGGGTCTTTTTTTTTTCAAATTCCTGATTCCTGCTACCTCCTTATGAGGTCAAAAATCCAGCATTTTTGAACAGAGACATTTTTGCTGATTAGCCAATGCTATCTATTTACATATCCATAAATCAAATCAAACTTTTACTTTAAAACATCAACAAGAACTTGATTTATCATATGACATGACCCATTTAAGAAGTCCAGCGGGGTTTGAGGCTGTAGCAGCTAGATGAATAAGTAGCTCATCAATGCTTGTATTGTCTCACCAGCATCTTCTGCATCAACTGTATGCATGCAATATGAACACGGATGTATTCTTAGGAACTGATTTACAATAATTCTGTACAGCATCCAAGGACTATCCCAGGTAATACCTCATTCTCCTGTGTAATATAAGTTAAATGCATGGAGCACAAACATCCCTAAGGAGGGTACACTCACTTCACAATCTCAGATAACCTCCAATGAGCTTAATACATACACAATAGCACATTAAACCGATTACATTTAGCGCAGTGCTGATCGCCGGTATTAAGATGAGCAGATAGAATAATACACCAAGTCCTTTAAGCCACGAGTGAATTCTCTGCCCCCTGAATGTGATGTATTTGCCAAAGTTTATCCCGCTCCCAAATCAGGGCTAAGATGAAATCCAGTCATGCGTCTGTCGGAATGCCCTGGCATCTGTGGCTATGCTAATGATATTTTCTTAAGATTTATGCGGGCTTAGACTGATCTGACCTTGCATATGAATGACACTGGTCAACAAGCTGCGTTGCCCTTGACTAAAATCTTACCTTGTTGCTAACACACACACAATCACGTAGATGCCGTAAACACTGTTTTTGCTGCCATCCAAGAGCAAGAATTTTGGGAAGATGTCCCAATTTATGGTTTAATCTGATCATTGGCTGGAATCCTTCAAGTCAAATCTGAATGGTTTAAATTGGCGTTCACGATGTGCAGCAATAAAGGTTCAAGCACGGCCGGCTGTGTTGTTTCCAACCATAAGGGCAATGATGGCAGCGTAATGATAGAGTTAGCTACTCCCCGGCGCATTGCTCTCTGGTCTCCTTGAAGAATGCTTCTGTTACAGTGAAGCAAAGCATTCTGATGTGATCGTACCAGTCTTAGCTTTATTCCCTCTGTGCGGGGTGCAAGCATCATGGCATTCTGTTTCATATTGCTCTCAAACAGCTCTGAATGTGCCTGGAATAATCAAAGTCAGCAGGGCAATGTCATCTTCCATTTAGAGCTGCCGATCAGCCTCTCTCTCTCTCTCTCTCTCCTCTGCGCTCAGATACCAGAGTCACTGATATACAGCTGATATCCACATAAGCACTCCACATTGCATTCTGCGTTTTCCTGATGTCAGTTAGACAGGAACTAGAGAGGAAATGTTGACAAGTGTAACCAGCAGTGATTGGCCTGTTCACCTCAAGGTCACGGCATAATTACTGTTTGTGTTCAACTACGTTTCCGGCCTTCCTTTCAAACATGCCCTGACATGGACTCACATCTACACACGCATTTATCCCCATGCAAGCTCTGCACTGACATTAGCCTGACAGCAACTTTGTATGGAAGTGCACTTGCAGAGATTGAGAGAGGAGTGCTAATAAAAGAACGGGTTAACAAGTCCACAGAGGCAAAATATGTCTTAAAATGGCCCTATGCTGATGGGACCAACTTTATGCAAGTATACTGACAACTGCACTTCAGACTAATTTAGCTATGAATATTCCATTCTTATTCTGATGATTCTTCATTTCCATCCAATTTAATGATGAATCTTTTTTTTACTCACTGACGTTTCTGTTGCTCAAACAGTACAGAATGGTTACAAGAAAAATACATTGCGGTGCGAAGCGAAAACTAACAACACACAAACAGACAAGACAGAGCAGGTTACTTCTGGTAACAAAGTCTCAGCTTTTTAGCAAATTAAAGAATACAGACGCAACATCTCATTTACATATCGACCAACGCAATATACGCTACCAAGTGCATCGCAAATTAGAGCAGTCGCAAATAAAGAATAAAGATATTAAGAAGCCATGGTACATTGAAAAGAATCGGAGGCCAAGAAAATGCTAGAAGTTGCAAGAAGTTTTGATAGACCTGGTATTGCGTAATTCCTAGTTGAGGGTTCCGAGTTGTCTTTTATTTCCTAAAGCAAATTAAAAATAACATGGCTTGGCAAACGATATTTTCGTGTTCTTGCATTCCAAATAAATTACATGTGGAAAAAAAATCCTCTCTCTTCTGCTATGCGCTCTCTGTTCTCTGCGGTGCCTCTTTCTAACAACAAACTGCAGCCATTTCAAGCGCAAAATAGTTTAAGACATGCTTTATTGGAGCGTTAAATAATGGCGCAAATATCAGTAATTTCATGAGCGCAAACATTAGTAAAACACGTTATGTGATTCATTTGAATACTCTCCTCACATTAATTTTGCATCTGAAAGGGAAACTCCTAGAAATGCATATTCAATAAGGTCAGGTGCAAAAATAACTGTGTCCACACCTTTTCAGCACTAATTCTTTACTGCACGTTTTTAGTAAAACCTGACAGTACTATTTTAACACCAAAAGACAGTTAGTAAAACTGGCCCTAAATGTCTTACTCTTGCACAAAACTTTTGAATGTGGTTCATAATGGAACTGCAGGGGATTTTTGAGATTGTGACAGAAAAGTAAATAAAATAACAGTGCTAAAGTAAATTCAAATAATAATAAATGAATTAAAATAAAACAATTAATTAAAATGATTTAAAATGCATTAACTATTTTTAAATACATCATTATAATCTTTAATTTGAAATCATTAATTACAAATTAAATCAATATAAAATGAAAAAAAAACATTAAATATAAAATTCTATTCTGATCTATACATAAATAAGTCATTAAATGTTTCATTCATTATATTTATTTAAGTGTTACAATTCTCAAAATCAGGGGTGCTGCAGTAAGTCAGTCGTTTGGGCTAATCAAATTGACAAAATAACCCTGTTCTAGCAAAGAGACTACCACAGGTACCGAGGCACAAGTCTACAGCCTATCAGACAAAAATCCTGATGACTGAGTGTGCAGTGATCAGATGAGTCTTATATTGTGCAGTGAGCAGCATGGTATGAGATACCAGAATGTTTTGTTAATCGAATGTGAGAATGAGTTCTTTGTACCTGTATATGAAGTAGTTAATGATGAGGCCGTTGGGTTTGTGTGGCGGACTCCAGCAGACCTCAATAACAGCTGCACCTGCAGCTGTGAGAACTGGAGGGTCCTGAGCTAACGGAGCAGCCTCAAGGGTCCGAACAGACACCCCCTGTCCTACACCACAACCATCTGCACATACAAATATTAACATGAAAGCATTTGATACATAGAGATAAAGATCACATATTTAACAACATATTTAAACAGACAGAAAGGACAAATTGTAAATATGTTTCCTTGATTTTCCCCCATTTATTTTAGATACTGATATAGATACATTAAGTGTTTACAAAGCCAAACATTGCAAAATTTCAGCCAAATTTCCATAAAGTTAACTCAAATGGTCTGATAGTTGTAGACGATCTATGCCTCTAATCATATCTTTTTGTGTTTTGTATATTTTCTTTTATCAGTCTATCTGACTATATTCTTAAGGTCTACACTGTTCAGGTTTCAGAGTACCTGGCTGACAGGCCTGTACTTGAATGTGGTACATGGTGTAGGGGTCCAATCCTTGCAGTAACAGGGATTGCTCTGGTCCAGCAGGGCGGATGAGGGGCCGCTCAGTACCTGCATTGAGCAGGACATTATATTCCAAGGGGGCACTTGCATTATACACACCTTAAAGGGAAACAGAAACATAAAATCACATTGACTTCTTTTCACTAACCGATATACAATCATATCTTGTTTAAGCAGAAATGTGATAGTAGAATCGTGACACCAATGCAACCACTCACTAAACTGACAAACTAACCAAAAAGATTAGTGCCACCCCAGCATAGAAACAAACACACAATCAGCTCACCCAGTCCACAATCACAACATAAGAAGAGCCATATGTACTTGTAATACAATGCAAGGACTGACATACAGTGGACCTGACACTTTGGAAAGCTTTGCCCTTGATTCAACATCCTTCTGGGCAAGCAGGCACTTCCCCCGTTCCGTCTATCCCACCGCTGTCCGAAACACACAGACATGGTCTTCGGTAATGCATTTGAACTAAAGAATGTAGAGTCCCGGCATCCACGCTTTGTTAATATTCCCATCACTAGCGCCTTTCATAATTTACGGCAACTGGAGGCTGATAGGTTATTCAACATTTATGAGACCCGAGATGTATTCAGAACGGGCTGATTATCTTTACAA
>JAUZSZ010000125.1:17747647-17759050 GCA_034780575.1 Labeobarbus marequensis
ATTCATGAAATTAATCACATTTACTCAGAATGACTTGTTCTGTGTATGTAATTTTTTATGAAGTGTTTGGAAGCTGCACTTTAAAGATACAAGAAAATTACTACTATCTTTTTTTTTTACTGTTATTTTAATAAATCACCATCACCACACTGTTCAAGATATCTTAAATCCGTTCGCAATTTAACATCTTCAGTATATTGGCATCGTGTTGACAAAGTTTCTTGTGAACTACTTGTTTTTTCTTGGAGGAGTATGAATTAATTTACAGCCTGATTTTTCCGAAAACTGACATTCAAAAAAATATAGCCCGCTTCCTGATGGTCGTAGCTAATGAGTGTAAATTAGAAAGTTGTCCGCCTTGATGAGAACAATATTTGGACAATATTCCCTTCACTGTTTTACATCGGCCATGGTTTGACATTATTCTGATGAAGTTTGAAGCAAAACGAGTAAAAATAAGATGCTGAATTCAAAGCATGTCGAAAATCACACACTTCCTGCTGCCAGTTGGTGGCCCTAGAACTTTCAGTCATAACAGTCAAATCTATTCTATCGGCATCATACAACAAATAAACCACTGAAGTTTGATCAAAATCAGACAGTGTTTGTGGGTGTTATTTGGAATTTCCCGTTTCTCATTTCTCACCATAATTCATCGCCTCGCCACGGACAAACTTTTCGAGATATCAAAAATCCCTTCTCAAGTGATCTTGAGATCATGTTCACCGAGTTTGGTAGCAATCGGTAGGAAATCCTCAGAGGAGTATATCAAATTCCAAAGCATGCACTTTTGAAACAGCCCTGAATAGCCAACTTCCTGTTGGGTGGAGCCTATGACATGCAGTGCGAAAGTTGTTCGGCTCAATGAGATCTATATGTGTGCCGAGTTTCATATGAATACGTGCAAGTATGTGTGAGCTATACATCAAGTTTTCTGACTGTGTTCCAGGGGGCGCCATAGAGCCCCTGTGCCACACCCAGGTCCCAGCCTCTGCAGTGTCCTAATGACCACAGATTCCAACATGTGTTTTTGAGCATGTTAAGACTCTGCAAATAATAATAATAATAATAATAATTCCTAGAAAAACAAAAGGGCCCATGTGACCCCTAGGGCTTGGGTCCTAAAAATAAACTTCTGAAAGTACTTTTTTACTTCTTAAGTCAATGTGCAACTAGATATTTTCTAAAGCTGTTACTTACATCTGCAAAATTCAGGCAAGTATTCTTACAACTTAATTTACACCATGTACTAAGTTTGAGGTATTGTCCATTGGTAACTGCATACTATTTACTTGCCAAAGACAATTTGTACTCACATTTGGCTCTTGATGGGTGTTAATTTTGGACCCTAGTGACCTTGCTCTTTAAGAAAGCACATTTAATAGTCATTAGGCACTGACAGAAATGAACACTGGGTAAAAGTACCCATCTACTAAGCTGCCAAACTCTATTAAATGTTCAACTTAACTCTTTCTCTCTCATATGCTAGAAGCAAGGCCTAAGAATATCACAACCCTCCTTCTTTCTCATATTCTTGCTGGTTCACTTTAGTTAAATCCAAGGGGGACCAAGTTGTTTTTGTCAACGTGAGCTTCCAGTCAGCTTTCCTATTTCACCGAAGCCAACATCCTCCAGTCTATTCCATTAATGCTATGAGCTTTTATGTGGAAATAACTGTGACCTATGGCAAAGGGCAAAACAAAGCATGTCCCAAGTGCTGAGGCCAGCCCAGCAAGCGGGACACCCCATTCTGAGAAAAAGAGCGAATCCCAAATGCAGTCGTCTGAGTTTACACACAAAATGCAAATGGGCCTCAGATAAATGAACATGGGCGCGCAACAAGACCGCTGGTTGCCAGATCCCCTGAGATCTACAGGAATGAATTATTAAATCTTCACCAGGACGATGCGAGAGAAAGCGCAAGAAGAGGAGAGAGGGGGTAGACACACACTGTCAACTGAATCTTCCTCTTAATCCAATGAGAATTTATTTTCTTTGCCGCTGTAAATGTTGGTTGTTAAGCTGTGGGACAAGTGCACTCTGTGGTGCCATTCATGCATAAAATGTGGATTTCTATTTGATTTTCTGATGTTTAAGACTGTTAACCCCCCCCCCCCCCAGCACAATTGCCTCCCCTTGAGTTTCTCCATAATGTAATTACACTGAGGAGCAAATATTGACAGCATTTGTCTTTGAAATGTTCAAATTCCCAAACAGAAAAACCAAAAATCAAACAAACTCAGAATAATGTCTGGATTCTGCCTTTTGATTGGTCAGCTACTGAAATTAAACACTGAGGGTGCTACTTTGAATTCTGGAATATCAGAAGCAATGCTTTGAATTTTTGATGGTGAAAGATTTCCGCTCATGCTCGGCTTAGCCCTTGACAAGGATTTGCATCCTTTGAAAATGTGCTGACCACCGGCAAGTAAACAGACGTGACCACCTTGACAAACAAGTCAGGTTTGGTGTGAGGGAGAGTGTGTGTCGTTGTGTGTTTCCGAAAAAGGTTATTAGCAGTTTGTTTCGATTAGACCGCGGGCACAAATCAACACCACATTCTAAAATAAAAAAACCCAATCCTCCCAAAACCTATATTTACAACAACTCAAACCACCAGAATTGTTATGAAAGAAATGAATCTTATAAGTGCATTTCCACTGAAGCTGCTAATAGTTGCCAAAATGTACATAAATATGTAAATAATAATTAGTGTTTATAGATACAATATATATCTATACATATGAATATATTGCACCAACTAGTTGATTTAAGCTGATTTAAAATCAACTTAAAATTTTAACCTGTTTACCAATATATATATTTGCTTCTGAAAAAAGTTGTAACAAATAACTGTATTTTTCTGAATTATGATATATATAATATAGTATAATATAACATATTATTATACATATTATTATAATATAACCTATTATGGTTAGTAATTTTTTTTTCATGTCATTTAATTTCAGCTGCCTTTTGCGGTTTATGGTCCTAATATTTTTTACATGAAATCATATTTTTATATACAATATTATTTAAATTAGGATTTTTCAGTTTTAATATGAATATCCGTAAGACCTTTACATAACATAACCGAATGACACAAGTGTACACAAGTAATTGTAAATGCACAATAAAAACAAGATTCTATTTGAGACACAGTTTAATACAATTTTATGGAAATTTAGACATCTAGATGCACAAAATCACAGGATAAGCCCAACAACGTGTGGCATCTCTCTCATTTGTTCATTTTGGGCCAATATTCAATCCTATAGTACCTGAAAGGGACCCTCCTCCATCACCGCCCACCCTTCTGCACACACCTCTCACTTAATAAAGAGCTATCCGAACAAGCTCATTTATTTTCCAGAAAATTAACTCACTTTCAGTCCTGATTAATGATTTTAATCTAAATGAATCAAATTAAAAATTGAAAATTATATTTCCAAAGCCCACAAAAAGGGGGGAAAAAGACAAGGAGAAAAGACCATTCCCACTTAACAAATGAGCCTTCAAATATTAAAAGAGGAGCAGGAGTGGGTGATCCTAATGAAATGTGTCCGGTGCTTGGCTGCCTCTCTTTACACACAGGCAGATCCAGAGCGGGAGAAAAAGGAGATGCACAGAGAAAATAAAGAGATAGGAGAGAGGGAGCCCCGCTCATTGTCTGCACAAAATCCAGAGAGAATTACTGAGCTATCTATTTACTTTAATTATTGTGTCATGCCCTGTACATTCTCAACACTACTTAAAACGAGAACGAGAGAGAAGCGAACTGCAGGTGCCCTGGTCATGTGACTGCAGTGGGCCGAAGCTAGTGAGTGGGCATTGACTGATGCAGACAAATTCAGTGTGATATTTCGGCACAGAAACTCCAGTCGTGGTTGGCTGCGTCTCTTTCTGGGCTTTGTTGCTAAACTGCCAAATGCATGGCTGACTTAATAGACAAAGTGATGAACGGCGATCATTTTGGGGCAGAGGAATATTGCTGACTGCCGATATTGGAATCACTTGTGATTGGATCACCATCGGATTTCCCACTTCAAACGTACATTGGAGAGGGGATCGGCATCTAGGTCAAATTGACATGTTTGTGCTTGTTTTCCGAGGGGAAAAAAACAAAACCGGAGTGATGGAAAAGGCATTTGTGAGTGGAACGGTGTCACTTGTGTAAAGCAGTTGTTGGTTATCGAGTCATGGCTGTTCAGAGGCGAGCACAATTTTATTATGATCCATCTTTCATCCAGGATCCCCAGTATAAAGGACACTGAAATTTTAGGGGGGTGCTGAGCGCTGATGGAATGTCATCCAAATGATTGAAATGTTGAAATTCATAATTGGAAACACAGTGCTATCTTATGGGCCTCTCCCTCCACACACACACACACACACAGACACGTATGGCGGGCTCCTTCACAGCAGCACAGGCATGTGTGAGGTTGGGCACGGCAGTGGTTTTTATGGTAATTGAGGCAGTTATATGAGGTGGATGTGGACAGCGCCTTTCTTCTGCCAAGACTTAAAGAGAAATAAGCGTGTTATCTTCCTGCCGGCAGAGCAGCCCTATTGTTGATTCAATAATACAAGACGGCTCTTATCAGGGCTCGGGGTGACTGATTGGCAGGCCGATATGTTTAGACAATGTGCCGTGTTCAAACTGATTTTACCCAGGCCTCCGGTCTGCCCAGGAACAAGCAGAGCAGAGCGAATTAACACCACACAATGGACTGAGACTCTTTCAACATCTCTACATGCCCCCCTTGGCCCATGTCTTTTTCTGGACTAAAACCTGTGACGTCTACAACCATGTATGATGATTCTATAATAATAATAAATATAAAAATAATAATAGTAATTCATTATTTTATTCAATTTTATTTAATAATCATGTATTATATAAAATTGTATGAAAACAAAAAAAATCTCTGTGAATGAATACACATAATAATATTAATCATCAATAACATTAATCAAATCTTTGCTTTAAAAATATTTAAACAGTAAAATAAAAGTATTCTAATGAAACCTACTAAAAAGTAAACTATTTAAATTAGAAAATTAAGCCCTGATATCATGTTTCTTCTATCTGCCAATACCAATAAAACCAATAATAATAATAATAATAATAATAATAATAATAATAATAATAATAACGAAGGAATCCGTGAAAAAGCAGAATAAATAAATAAATAAACAAACAAATAAACACAAAAAAATGCACCAGCCACTGCAATGACAAATTTAGCTTTAGTTACACTATTCAACAAAGAGCAAAATAAATTAAAACAGTGGTGGAAAAAAAAAAAAAAACACAGGCATTGCTATCCCAAAGGAGTAGCTCTCTGAGGACACCAGAGTTAGCTGAAAAACTGTGGTTAATTTGCTCCATTATTTTTTACCAAGGTTATGCAATAAAATCATAGATATGCTTAATTCAAACGGGATTTAAATAATAAAGTATGCTTGTGAAATTTGCCTGGGAGAACTAGTTCCGTCTGAAAAGGGCTTTGGAGAAAAATGCATCAATTCAAAATCAAGGAGCATGATTGTGTTTACATCTGAGGTCTCCATTTAATCCAAAGAGACACCCAATGGTGGACAAAAGCCAAGGCAGAATGAGGTGTTAACAGCACACGGGTATGTAGGGGTGAGATATCGGCCAGGGGAGGTGGTGGCCCGCATTGCGGGATCAAAAGGAGCGATTTTTGCCTTCATCTGGCCTGATGGTGGAGTAAATGAGAACAGATCAGCGCTGCGGTCTGTGGGCAGGTGGCTGTCGGCTGTCGTCCGTCTCCCAGCCATTAAATTTCTGGCAAGATGGAGGGCCTGCCTTTCCTATAGCCACACTTACAGATCAAACAGTGACAAATGAGATGTAACTGCACTTGTAAAGCAAGGCTACAATCTGTCAAAGTACAACATAATTTGTGATCTGACGTGGCAACCACGCTGTCTATTCCTGACATCGCAGCTTGTTTGGATTCACCAACAAAATATCACATTTTCTTTCTTTCCCTCTCTTTTATTCTACATTCTTTTATAGATAATCAGTGATGCTGATTTTTGTGACAGTTTCTTACATACTAATTTATTTTTTGTTTTAATAAATGCATTCAAACGTAACCTCTAAAAATTATTTAAATTGGGAAAAGTAAACTTTGATATCATGTGCTTCTACTATCGATAATAATAATAATAATAATAATATATGTTATATAAATAGCATTATAAATAGTGTAGAAAAAGTCCTGAAATTATCTGCTTCTACTATAAGACTGATAATAGCAGAATACAATGGTTAATTATAATAAACAAAAATATACTTTATATAAATATTATTATAAATATTTAAAATATTTAAATGTGGCAAAAGTCTGAAATGATCTGCTTCTACTATCAAACTGATAATAATAGAATATAACTGTATTTATTAATAACAATGATGATGATAGTAGTAATAATAATAAAAAAATATATATCTACACCTTTTTCATAAATAAACAAACTAAAAATAAAATAAATAAAAATAAAATAAAAAATAAAATAAACAAATCAAAACAAAACAAAACAAAACAAAACAAAATAAAATACATTTCAATCCGTCCACCAAATATGACAGACTGATACACAAATGTAAAGATGGATGGATGATTGACAGATGGATAGATAGACTCCGTTCTAAAGCTCCATTGTCTGTATTTGTGTGCAGTAGGCTTGGTTATTACCCAAGGAAAATCATTGCTGAGGAAAAAACTACTTAGTGAGCTGTATGACTGCATTAACAAGGCCTCTCTCTGCCTGAACAATTCCTCGCCTCTAAATGATCTAATTAAAGTCTCATCAGTCGTGTGGCTCGGGCCGAGCCCTCCACTGCTGCATTCAGACACTTTCACACAGAACGGCGTTCCCTGCTGTGCTAGCGCTCCCCTCGGCCTCACTGATCACATGGAGGGTTTCTGATACATCATCATAACAGACAGTGGGTGTCTTCTGAGGGTGGAGGACTTGTAGAGGTTTGGATGTTGAGCAGGGGTATACGATGGGGGAAGAGGGTAACAAAATTAACCTTTAGTGGTTGAACAGTAATAGATATGAAAATGAGTTAACTGTTGGGACCACAAACCATGCAGGTACACTTTCAACACATTCCTTATACACATACGCAATGAATCATCTAAAAAGGAGGCGGTCTCCTTCAAAAATTTGTAAACATTTATAAGCTTTCAACATGACCGGAACAGACAGATTTTTATGGCAGGTCATCGTCTATCAGGAGCTGTGAGATTGATACGGTATGTGTCACTATGGAAGGGCGTGAGTGCTGTAAGGCAGTGGGTGATGGTGGCCGTCTGATGGGGGAGATTGCATTAGAGCAGAGCACGGGATGGTGCTGGGAGCTGGGCCACACTGGTTAATATGGGGCAGTGGGGAAACTGATGGTGTTGTAGGAAGGCCTCCAGGTTGCTTCTGGTCGGTTGGTGGGAGATGAGTGGGTAATTGCCACTTCACCATGCCCAGTGTGTTCATTCAACCCTTCAAACGACAGAACAAGCATCTTAGTCCATTCCACTTTCTTTCTTCCACAGTGCATAATTGGGACTCGTAGTATATGTGTTCATATTATCAAAACCTAAATATGACATAATACAATAGCAGACAACCCCCCCCCCCCCAAAAAAAACAACACATACACACAAAAACATCATATTGATTTTATTTAAAACAAAACCAAAATATTAGTAATATTTACATTTAGTGTGTATTTTATGTATATACACTTTATATATATATATATATATATATAAAGAATTAATGTCATTATAAAACATACATATTTTACCATTTATTTTATAATATTATACAATTATATTATAATTAAGATAATTAATAAAATATTAATACAATTAATAAAAATGGACACTTAAGATGAACGTGTGACTCTGACAATGTAAATAATAATAATATTAATAATAATAATAATAATAAATTAGAAAAGCATGCAAAGGTCTCAAAGACATTTGATCCCCACTATATACATTACATATTTAGGTTTTGAACAACATAATAAAATAGAAAGAAATAGTGTGTCAATTCTCTCCTTCCACCACACCACTCTAAAAGTATCTGAAGATATTGTTCTACATGCGTCAAATTCACCTCATCAGCACTTATTAAAAAATCCGTACAATTAGGCCTTGTGCCATCTAATTAGCCCAAAGCAATTTAAAGACAATGAGTAAATGAAATGCTTTGCAATCAGCTCACATTAATTTTCCATTGCACATAGTGAGGGCTGCATTGACTCATCACACATGATCACGACAGTGTCTTTTAAACGGAGACATGAATTACTCACAATAAACACACAAAGAAAAAAGTCCTTTGTTGACTGTCTGTGTGCTATTTGTGTGTCGATTCTGTGAGATTTAGGTGAGGTAAACACAGGGACTGTAAGTGTGGTGTGGGTTTACGGCTGAGTGATGGGGGTATGACCCACTGAAATACACTCTTCTAAAGAAACTTCATCTGTCAGTCATATCAGTGATTTAACAGCTCTGTGCCGGACAGCCTGGGGTACCGGGAGAGGATAATACTCTGTTTGTAAGCGTGTTTGTAAGTGTGTGTGTGTGCACAGCAGAGATTCGTGAGACCAGAGCTTTTCCTCATTCAAGACATGTATGTTGTGCACCTTTACCAATACAAGCTTAAAAACACAATCTTTCTTGCATGTTGGTAGCATAACAGCTAAACATGTGGTCTGCTATCACATAATCTGCAGGTTCAGTTCTTCACTTTGGAGAAAACTACCTGCTAAATGGCAACCACACAGACAACAGAAAATAAAAGCAACATAAAAAAACATGTCTAACAACAACAACGGGTAGATCTGTGGGGATATCGGTGATAGATTAACACCCTGCATCAAACTAAGCAGGTCATTTCTACACTATTTTTGGATGAGAAATTAACAGATGCGTACTGATGTGCCTGGTGGTAACAAACCTCTGGACAGAAATACATTCATAATACTTTGTTTCAATGCCTGTGACCTATTTTACAGCAAATTACACAATTGCTTTTGTACATGCTGACACTCATGCTAATTAGACTTGCGCTGTTGTGTTGTTGTGCGCTTATAAAGAAACAGATGTGGCGGCAAAAGTGTCATCGTGAATTTGTTAAGGATTCACATTAGAAGATCTGTACCAGTGGACTTGGAGCTTGAAATTAAAGTGTGATTTGAGTTCCCAGAATGCATCAGCTGCATGAGGAAGTCTGGAAAAAGTCCAATGACTACTAAAGTGTATGTTTATCCTTGGAAGTAATAATATTGCATCCAGAGTGGTGAAGCGCTTTTGATCCTGAGTGCGTAAAAAATGTTTGCCTTGCTGACTCTACAGTAGGAATTCAAGACTTCCTCTCACCCGTGTTCGCACACCTGCCATTCATAGATTACTATTATCAAGCCTATCAAAGCCAGCAGTTCCACACTGCACCAAATTTAGCCTCACCAGCCCCCCTCAGGGCTCATACCAGAATGGTCTGTCGCTCAAACCATCTTCCCTGCCTTCTACATCTATGTTCTCCTGCTCAACCGCACCAGTCCACAAGGACTGACAGAGTATGGTGATATGGAGAATACATGCCTCGAGTATGTGGGTGTGTGAGGTGTCAGTTCCCAATAAGTGAAGATAATAAGGACAGAGAGGATGATGCTCTCCGCCTTGCGGGGGTAAACGGGTGCGATTGGGCTGTAGCAATTCTACTGGCCTGCTTCCTGACATAAAGAAATAAGGACGTTCTCGCCACGCCAGCTGTGCGGGCATCAGGCCACTGCCAAATTCCAGACCCTGCCCTGCAACCAAATCAGCCTGGCCGGCTGGAAAAGCACAGTCTGTGGGCTCAGCATGGTCTGTCTATGCAAAAAAAAAAACCTGCCGTCTGCAAGCAGCGGTGCAGAACCGGAGAAGCCAAGAGCCCAGACCGACTTGTGCCTTCATGCACAAGTGAAGCCCAGTAAGGAAATTGGTCACAAATTGTGCAGCCCAGTAAGGAAATTGGTCACAAATTACCAAAACAAAGCAGTCGGAGAGAGCCAGTAAAAGCAAATCGTAGCCTGCGGCCATGGCCCACTGCACTGTACAGAGCGCTGATTGAGCCACATCATTCAAAACGACATGTTACTGTTGTATTGTTATGACAGTCGGGCAGCTGCATGATTGGTACGGTTGCAAGAGCCCATATAGAGCCATTAAAAGGTCAGAAGGTGCTGGACAAGGCGGCTGCACGAGCGTCCCAACGGAAGCGTTCTCTGGGATTGCGGGCGGTGGGCTGCAAGCAATTGGGATGAGGGACACGCTGAATTCTGGAAGTGGTCCAGACTATTGCCGAGCCACTCAATCACAGCTCAATCGGAGGCCCTCGCTTCAGCAGCGTCTGCCAGGCCTGTGGAAGTACATATTCCAGCGCTTGCATTTAGGGTGATTCGGCCACAAGTATCTCAGGTTGCTGAGAGTGAAGAAAGAAAATTTGCATTTGTTTGCATTTGAATGTACAGTGGACCCAAAAAGTACATGGGCACTTAAGTCACACTTAATGTACGAAGTTCATTGCACTAGAAAATTAAAAAAAAAAAAAAAAAATCAAGAGGTATCTCAAAGCAAATTACACCAGAAGCTTTTGCAGAAATAACTATATTTATTTATTTATACTAGGGATGCACTTAAATTCAAATTCTAACGATACTAATTATTATTTCAATATTATGAATCATAACTGTTAAATGGACAATATAGTTTTTCCCTAAATAAATTAAAACAAAAAATGTAAATACATTAAAACAAAAAATAAATAAAAATTAAAATTAATAAAACATTAAAAAATTGTCTTAATTTTAAATAATAAATTTCAAATAAACCGCACTACACTGTAAAAATGATCATGAATTTAATGGTAAAAGACTGTAACAGTAAAAGACTGCTACAGTAAAAACCTGTTAAATGGTTAACGGCAAGTTCCCCTACTATATATGATGAAAAACTGTATTGGATATTACATGTAATTTTACTGTAGTATACCGTTTTTGGAAGTGGGAAAAAGAACGTATAATTTACAGTGAATAACCATAAATGGCCATTCCCAGAACTCCCTGCTTTGCATTTCAAATTTGATGTTTTTTTGTTGGAATAACTATGTCTCTTCTTAGTTTTTCTTATCAGTTATGTACATTAGGGTTTTATGTTATATCTAATGTTGTTAAATTATTGTTATTGCATTATTTCAGTGTCGTGTGTTACCATGATGATGTTTAGTGTTTATGTGAATGACACTGTGCACCTTCTATATATGTTAATATTTAAAAGCTGCTTGTGATGGGCTTTGGTTCATCATGTGACT
>JAUZSZ010000125.1:18074530-18085257 GCA_034780575.1 Labeobarbus marequensis
TGTACCGCTGAAGAGTGAAGTAGTTTTGAAAGGCCTTATGGTGAGAATAATGCAACGCTAAAACGAGAGTCAAGGGTTCAGTCTATTGTCGCTGCTCCATAATCATATAAATGATGAGACTTCACATAGTGATGTTCTGAGAGGGCTGACCATAAAGAGTCAGTCATCCTTTCAGAAATCCTCTGAGGGCCGCAGCTTTGTGCCTACTGACCCATTCATGTTCCTGACCACACTGGGCTATGAACTATCAATCCATCACAAGCACATCATTTTACTATCAGTATTCATTGGCCAGGTAAATATCCTTTTAGAAGGAACTTGAATTAGCATTTCCTGACATTACATGGCTTATATAACATTAAAAATTATACTACTATAACATTATCCAATTATACTGCTATTCACAAGTTTGGTGTCGGTAAGATTTTTCTCACCAAAGCTGCATTTATTACAGAATACGATGAAAGCAGTACTATTGTGACATATTATTACAATTTAAAAACAACTGTTTTCTATTTTAATATATTTTAAAATGTCACTTATTCCTGTGATGGCAAAGCTGATTTTTCAGCATCATTACTCCAGTCTTCAGTGTCACATGATCCTTCATAAATCATTCTAGTATGCTGATTTAGTGCTCAAGAAACATTTCTTATCAATGTTGATCAATGTGCTGCTTAAGATATTTGTGGAAATGGTGATATTTTCTTTCAGGATTCTTTGATGAATAAAAAGTTCAAAAGAACAGAATTTATTTCAAATAGGAATCTTCTGTAATAATGTAAAAATTGAACTGATCAATTTAATCAATCCTTGCTGAATAAAAGTATTAACAGAAGTGTATACAGTATAAGGAAATATATTACTCAATTGTTGAGAGATGTAATTGTAAGTAAAATGTTGCAGCATGCTATGTACATAACAACAAAAAACATTTTACAAACAGTATCAAATGTATTGCAGAAGTCAGAAGTGAAGCAATACAGATCTATGTACATGCTATTGTCGTAATTAAAAAGAAAAAAAATATAACTTCCATAACCATGGCTAATACCCAAACAAATGAAGAGTTAATACCTTTAGCTGAGGCCACAAGTTAAGCAAATTCTTTGTGCATGAAATATGCCCCCTTGGACTAGATACTTATAATGAACTATTCAAAATAGCACACAATTAATGAGCACATTAAGCTGTGATGCTTTAACAGATGCAGCCTCCTTAATTACCAGGGGAGAGGATAGTTTCTGCTCCTTTCTTTTTCTAATACACCCACGTCCACATGTTCATCTGTTCCTCCATAAACACAAACAGCATATATGTGCAGACCAGGTGCGAGACCCCTCACTCAGCGTCCAAAGTTTAGTGACCTGAGGTGGCCAGAGAAAAGACCACACCGCTGACCCCAGTCCCACCAGGCAGCTCTTCTGATGGGATGAATATTCAAATGTCTTCTCATCTCTTTGGTTGAAGGTGAAGGGGGCTTGTTGAAGACATCTCTTCCAACAGATGGACCACAAGGACCCATCTGCTGGTGAGGCAAGTAAATGCTCAATGATGCATCGCAAATCGATTTAGCTTTCAAGGATCCCCAGCAAGTAGTTAGTAATGATGGCATCTGCACCAAGAGCAAACACTCTATTTTAGATATGATCTATCGCCTCTCCAAACTAGAAGCCTTGTCTTAAAGAGACGGCATCTCATTTGCACGGCTTCATTTAAGCCGCAGCGCGAGTCAAGTTGCCAGTCAAAAGCTTCGCTCTACTTTAGAAACGCCTTCAAAGTTATCAGCGTCACCACACGAGTGTGCCTTCATCCCACAATGAGCAGAGCATGATGCATTTAACATTTGTCATATGATCACGCTCATTTGCTTCCATTGATTCTTATCTGCCAGTGGCTCAAACAGCGCAATAATTATATCTTTGAAAATTCCCTACTTTAGTTTCCAGTTCCAGGGGCTAAAGATGTTTCCACCTAATACATTCAGATTGGCTCCCATCCAGACAGTTTATTATCATGGTAATTTGCTTATTAAGTGCAATCTTGTTTTGTTCAAATAAAGAGATAATTAGATATTCAACATTAATACCTTGAAATATTATCTCTTATATGATGTTTGAGGGACTTGTTAATCTCTTCTCCCACTGAGGAGACTTAGATAAATGTATTAGTAAACTCTTCACTTTGGGCCGAGATTGTTTGATGCTTTTGGGAGCGGTTTTTAGAGGTTTTGTTAAAACTGCAAGAATGATAGGTGATAGTCTTGGTAGCAACAAGAAAACGCGTTGATAAGTTTAGCGTATAGAACTTTAATTTCCAGCTTTTATTGTACATTTATTTTTCTGAAGATGCACTTTTATTAATTTTATAATTATAAATTATCTATATAATTATTAATACTGAATATATTAATTTATTTCATATTGGCATCTATATTTTAGCTGCATATCATATATTTTGTCTTTTTTTGCTATGCTAATGAAAAAGCTAAGATTTTTCGAAAGAATAAGTTGAGGAAAGGATTCAGACAGATGAATGATTCAGTGACTCACTAATAAAAACAGTCACTTGTCACCACCTTCCGGCAAAATTATGTAAGCTACAAGAGTAACTGATATTATATTATATTATATTATATTATATTATACATTCATCCATCCATTCTCCAAGCTACTTATCCTATGTAGGGTTGCTGGGATGCCAGAGCCTGAGGCTGCATGATATAATAGTTTATAATATTTAAAATTTTTCAAGTTTGGGCCAGTGAACACAAAAATTAGTGGCAAAATGGCAAAAATATCAAGGCCAATAGCAGGAAAAGCACAAATCGACCATGCTATACTTTAAAAAAAATCCTTATTGTTGAGCCCTGAATAGCAATGTTCTCCTCACAATCTTCCACTATATCTAGGCCGGCCACATATAGTCTAGTTATGTAAGCGTCAGAAGATTGAGATGTGCTCCGTCCTGAAGTTGTGCTTTTCATATCCTGTCCGATGAGCGCGTCCCACCGGAGTGCATATCTCTGTCTCTGCGCCTGTGTGTGGGCTTACATTACATTACACCGTCTCTGTAGAACAGCACACTACAGCGTGTTTGCCCTTGTCTTCTTCGTCCTGCTTACCTATCCCTCCCAAAAGAAAGAGGTCTCTGTGTGTGTGTAAGGAAAGAGGCCGTGATGATCATTTGCTGCCAAAGTAAAGTGTTTGCAAACGAGCATGGTGCAGAGGTGCGGCGCGCTCAAGGACACATTTGTATAAAACTAATGATAGCATGTAAATAGGCAAAATTTCTATCTGAGGAAAGAGGCATCCACCCCCTTGGCGCAGCATCGTGTTGATGGAGTGCAGAATCTCATTACGGATCTAATACAATAACTGCCGTGTCGATCCGGAGAGGCGACAGAGAAACAAGATTAGCCTTATTACTTTATTATGTGCTGTGCGGCATGGCTCAGAGTGGACAATTGCATTAAAGCACAGATGAGATCACGTAGAGGGAATTGCTACCCCTCTGCTCCGCCCCCCCGAAACGATTTAATTGATTCCACATAAAATTAGCGGGGACAGATTTGGAATTCCTGCTGTTGCCACTTAGTAAACTACCGACTTCTTTGGCCTTCTCTGGTGGAGTGTTGTTTTGCTGTTATGGGCAGCGGTGAGGACAAAGGGGGGCGTTTGTCACTGTCTGAGAGGGCTCAGGGTGGAAGGGTTAATGACTGTAACCCCTGTTGTGCAGTTTGTTTTGTGTCACACTACTTGGCTATCTACTCCGTTACTCATTATGGCGTACATAACCGTTCAAGTTGGCATGAAAAGAAAATTCACCCTATCTATTATCATATTATACATGCATATCTTATTGTGGATAATCGTTTTATTTAAAACACACAAACAAACCAAATAAACTCGACAGGTTTCTCTCTGTTGATGTGACAATCTCATGTTCATCTGCCTGCACTTTTGAGTGCAACGCCCACATATCAACATCTAATCAAGGATGCATACTTTTGTTTTAATCTGTTACACTGTATGTCACAAGAAAATCTCTGTCACTACTTTCGTTTCATTGCAACTCTCAAAGTACATTTTTAATTTTTTGCTAGCTCTTCTTCAACTGTCTTTATCTATACTTTATACTGACACCTACTGGTGTGGATGCAGCCAAACACTTTTTCAGTGGAACACAAAGATAGTTTGTTGTGACAAGGGGCTATCGGCTTCAGAAAGTACAAACAACACCAAAAAGGCACCATAAAAGTATTATAAGTAGACTAGAATTCAAATATGGTGCATAGTTACCGGTTATTCTCAATTCGCTAACTTCTCAATCTCATATGAGTGACAGATTGCTGGAAGGAAAGGATTTGATTGGCTAGCTCTCGTGCCAGTACACACGTTATCAGAGAATAGATGTTGTAACTGAAGGGAAGGGATGTTAATGCTTTTGATTAAACATGTTGAGTGCATGAACTTAATTAATGAGGATGATGTGCATGGTAATATGATAAATTATTTATAATAAACACAAACATTCCATTAAAAATATTGATTTCATTGTGACTTAAAGAAAAGAAGTGTGAATGTGGACAACCCTACCATTCAGAATTAATTGAAAATTCCTTTTAAATTCCAATTAAGTTACTGAATTTAACTTGAAGTGAGGTGTAAAAAATAATGCAAAACTGCAAATTGAAATTAAAGGTAAAGATAAAAGGCCTTATGGACAAAGAGAACAAAAGAACAATAAATTCAGTTTCCTTTGGGGTGTGGCCAATTCAATTCATATGCAAAACTGCCTTAAAAATCTACAATTGAATCATTGTTCATGTGGCAAATTGAGAGACAGGATTTCCTCACAGCGATTCCTAATCTATGCAGGGCTCAGTTATTTCAATTGAGGTACATGGGACACATGCCCAAACACACATAAGGGAAGAATTGAGGTTTCTTTCATGGCTCATTTATCTGTCAGCGGTTCATCAGCTGTCAGGACCTGGTGATGATATCATGTGTGACATCTCACCTTGACCGCTGCTACCTCAGTGTTCTTTTCCAGCCCAGACTCAACCCTCCTCCCTCCCGGCACAACAGCATCCGAACTTATCGTGACCTTCCTCCACATTCTCACCCTCTTCCAAAGTGTTCTTCAGGGAGGCCGGCCCGGGGTGCAGGGATGGCCATATGTGTCGGCCCAGTGGCCATGTACAGGCGCTGGCGGTTTCAGGATGCTGCCTGTCACGCTGACATCTCATGGCTGCTCAGAACATTCTAGCACTTCTCAAAGAGCCAGACAAGATTACAGAAAAGCAGCAAAGATGTTCTTACTGCTTTGCTTTGTTTCTATCACTAAATCTCACTTTATTCTGATTGAAATTTTTTATTTTAACATTAGATTTAAATTGTAATTAATTTCAGAAGATTTCAATTATTAAAGTCATTCTAAAAAGTGTACATTTTTTTATTTGAAATTTTTTATTGGTGTCCTCCGTCGGTTGGACAAACAGACTCCAAACTTACACCATTGTTTGAATCAGTGTTGATGAGCCGGAGCAAAAGCGCCACAGCGTTTATAGTTTTTCGAAGTGAATCTTCTTTTTAGATATTTAATAAGATAATAAATACCCCATTGTTATTTTTATTTATAATGATTTTTGCCCATTTTGTCATACTAAAGGCAAAAACTGCCTGATCACTTAGAAAAGCCACATAGCACAGACTCCGAATTGCCATTCCTTCTTGACAGTATTTGACAGTCTTACACTGTAAGCTACTGAAATTCATGAGACTTTATGGATTGAAACTTCTTACTCCTGTGTGAGGGTGGTTCATCATGGGAAAGGTCAGCGGTGTAATGCTGTTAGTTCCTCTGTTCTGTGCTCAAAGGCTCTTCTCAGCCCAAGACCTGTCACTTTTCAGTCCGCCACTCAAAGCCATTTTCTTTAATTGAACACTTGTCAGTACATTCTTCTCTACACAAACTCCATCTCTGCATCTTCTTGCTGAAAGACCCTGTTCATCCACAGCCACTTATTTGATCATGATTATGCTGACTTGCCATTTTTCTGATGTATAGATTTATTGAACTGAACATAAGTCAAGGTGTCAAGAAAGGGCCTATATTCAAAGAAAGTTTTTGACTATAAACAGCATTTGTTTTCCATCTCATAGAATCACTAAACAAGCTTAGAATTACATTTTTTTCTTTCTTCCAGACATCAAGACACAGACTGACTAAAAACTAGGGTGACCGGACCTCTCCATTTTGAAGGGAAAAAAGTTTCCTTTTTTTGTTTGTTTTGTCATTTATATAATTATTGTTATTATAAGAATAAATAACTAATAATATTTTTGCACCAAATAATGAAAAATATATTGTTTAAAAAATATTGTTATTATTTTAATAATAATAATAATAATAATATGCACCAAGTAATGACTAATTTGGCAAATTAAAAAATAAAAGTAATAAAAAAAATATTAACCTGGCATCCAACTGCCCTTAAACAGCTAAAATGATATCCCTAATATCCCTAACACAGTCACTGAGCCTCTCTGACCATCCTCCCCTTATCATGAACATTGTAGTCTCTCAGAATACAAATCTACCCCTGCATCTCCATCTGAAAGCAACACTCAGCAAGCACAAGAGAAGACCCAGAGCTTGAAAAAAGAAGGATGGTGGCTCTTTAAAAATAAAGTTGGAAGCAGTTTTGGACAAGGCAGAGGGAAGAAGAGTAATTTGAATGGTTGTGCTAATGACCTGAGGAGGAGCAGCACAGCAGTTGTTTCGCTGATTTGATGGCAGGTCATCGCGACAGATGTTCCCAACATATGTGGAGAATTAATTACCCACTAGTAAACAAAATCTGTGATGCAGAGAGTCGTTTTGTCCAAATTTCTTTCGTTTCGCTGTTATTAGGGGCATAATTTTTCTTGATCAGCCAGGCCCACTCCAACGCAAGAGCTCAGTAATGGGCTGCGCTGAAGGGCTGCGTGCAGCACAGACGGGTCTTTAATTGGCAGAGTTGATTGTCAGCCTGAACAATATGAAAGCCCTTGATTATCTAATTGGTTGATTGAAGCGCAGCGCGCCTGCCAGGCCACTTCACCTACTTTTTCTCCCAGCGGCTGGAATGTCGGGAATGTTTTTGCTGAGAAGAAACAACTTGGCAGGAGGAGAACACACACTGGTGAGCGTTCGGCTGCCAGTGCAGAGAGACAAGCACATCGCTGGGCCCAGACAGGAGAGGAAGTACTGGATAAGTAACAGGAAGAGAAGCTGCACAAATGGCTTAACGACCTGAATAAAGCACCACTTAGAAGTGAGAACAATTAAGTGCTATATTCATTTAGAGCATTTCTTTATGTCATTATATTGGTTGGTGCGACGCAAAAAAGTTCCAGCTTAATTGAAAGATGGAGACATGCATTAACCAGGCACACTGTATCTCAAGAAGCTAAAATGAAAATCAATTCATAAATAAGGAATGACATTGTCTTCACAAACAAGGCAGAAAATTGCAAGAGGTAGTTAGAAGTCTCTCAACATCAAATAATATTGATTTTACACCTCCTTGTTCACACCTTCAGTTTAATATTAGATTACTTAAAGAGCCATCCCCTCAAGGTGAATTATGCATTTCAATACAAAGCACAGACGGGTTATAAAAACACAGTCAATTCATATGACAGATGTCTGAATGCTACAGTACTGTCAAAACAAAAGGTTTTGTAGCCTAATTACTAGTGATGGTTGAGACCACATTTTATTATCAATGAGACTGTGCTATTGTCAAGGCCAACGTATACAAGGTCAATATTTCCAAAATTTCTGATTTCTAAGGATAAAATGGGTAAATATTTGCATTAGACATTAGATTTTATAGCTATTATCAACATTATATAGGCCAAAACTGCAAATTATTATTCTAAATTATTAACCTAATCAATCTTTTCACAATCTTTTATTAAAATAAACTTAAAATAAACGTCACACATATGCATTATATTAATGGTCACATATAGCTTGCACATATATAAGATCAGTGTTGGGAAGTAAGCAGTTTTAATTATTAGTAATTTAATGACAAAATAAATCTTATAATTACAGTTACTTATGAAAATGTTAACTATTACATTAACAATTAATTGGTTCCTTTGCCAAACTGCGTTGACTGTTCTAAAATATGAGACACTAGTGTTTCAGGAGTTTAGGACACAATAGGACACATGCTTATTTTATAACAGTTTTATTTCCTATTTGGGTTTATGCTTTATTTTTTAAGATTAAAGGTCCTTGCACACTGAGTCCGAAATTTTTGCATGCGTATTTCCGTTTTTTCGTATTCGTCATCTTTTCCTATCACAATGCATGCTACGGATGCGAAAACGCAGAAAATCGATCCTGATCCGAATTTTTTTATGACGAGCGAACGTTTTGGAGGCAGTGTGTAAAAGTGATTGACACAACGTGAGGTCGTATTTATATTTTAACGTGAAAAGATTTCGGACGAACATTTCGGACTCAGCACTGAATGGCCTTAACTGTTTTTTCCAAGGCATTGTTAGATGCCAGTGCTTCTTGTCATAGCTATGCAAAGATTTGATTTCAAAAACAGTATAGCTATTAAACTATGTCTCATGAAAATCATAAATCTGTATTTAACCTCAGAATAAATCTGTATTTAACCTCAGAATGATCTCTCAAAGTAAAAAGACTTGCTAAATTCTGATTTTGTAGCTTTGCTTTAAAATTAAATTATTATAATCTTAATTTAAGTGATGAATAGTTTTGATAGTCTGAGCGTAATCAGTGTTGAGTACTGCTGTAAGGTTAAAGGTCCTTGCACACTGAGTCCGAAAGTTTCGCATGTGTTTTTCCATTTTTCGTATTCGTCATCCTTTCCTAAATGCATGCTACGGATGCAAAAACGCAGAAAATCGAACTTGATCCAAATTTTTTTATGACGGACGAAAGTTTCGGAAGGTTTTGTGTAAACGTGATTGACACAACGTGAAGTCGTCTTTATTTTTTAACGTGCGAAGATTTCGGACGAAAATTTCGGACTCTGTGTGCAATGGCCTTAACACTGACTGCATGGTTTAAATCTTTGAAAATGATTAAGAGTTGAAAACATTAGAAGTTTAGAAAAGTAATCCAAAAGTAATCAAATGTAAGCAGATACATTACTTTAATAAAGTAATTGAAATAGTTACACTACTTATTACATTTTAAATAGGGTAACTTGTAATCAGTAACCTATTACATTTCCAAAGTAACCTTCCCAACACTGTATAAGATTGCTCCACTCATACCTAATTAATACTCAGATTACTTTTTTGTCATTTCTATAGTTCATTATCATAAACGGAAGCAGAAATGTTATTTGAAAGTATACAGCCTCAGTATTGATATTGTATCAGTAAATTCCTCAGTGTTTTGTCACTTCAGTTGAAGAACTCTTTGCTCAGCCCGACCAATAAAGTCCTGAAAACTAACATAAAGTCATTAAAATGATCTATATATTGCTTCAGCACATAATTAGTGCCTTACTCAATCACAGAGTCGAGTTAGGGACGTTTTTAATGCAGCATGGCAGCGTAATTAGCTGAGGTTTAGCTTTAGAATGATCTCTGGTGCTCCTCACACACGTCCATTCACTTTTTGGCAGGATTTCCAAAACACAGAACTGTGCATCATCTGCTAAGAAATGTAGTAAAGGGAAATGCTTGAGTGGGGTAAGGCTAAAGCTATGTGTGATTGCTTCACATGGGGAAATCCAAAGACTTATTTCTTCATTACATCCATAGCTTATTGATTTTATGATATTGTTTCTTCAAGATTACACATCAGTGAGAAAATATAGCTAGTCTGATTCATTTCCGAGCCCTCAGTCTGGCACAGTGTTAGCCTCACACACTCACAACAGTGCCTAATATAGCATTTATTTTCATTTGCTGTCACAAATTCTGCTTTTAAAAGCATTGTAAAAATATTGTAAAATAGCCAAGCACCTGCGACCACACTACAAATGAAATCTATATTAGTGCACCAAGTTGCTATGATGCTTGGCAAAACAACCTACCATTATATTACTCATCAGAAGAATTATTATTGTGATTATTATTCAAAATAAATGTAATTATTTATTCAATATAGATGTTTTTATCATATTGATGTTCTGCTATTACATAAAAGCAACAGGCTACTTGAGGCCTGTGTAAAAGTGATTTTTACCACATAACATCAGTAAAGCTAAGCAACTAATGCACAGCATCAAGAGGCTTATTGCCCCTCAAAGTAACTATTTGAATAACGCTTTCTTTGCTGGTTATTTTCATGAAGTCTATATTTACAATGATAATTAGAAATAAGAGAGAAATAAAATACTTTTTTTAAATAAAAAATATAAATACAAAAATTAAGGTTTTAAAATCCCCAGAATAAAAGATCATAAAAATTCTAACTTAAAAGAAAAGCTGTCACTATGATACAAGCATAGTACTTTGACAAATAACTATTGATTTGCTTAACGTCATGCTGGAATTACCCTTTATTAGTCCAGTTTGTCTGCAAAAAATAAAAATAAAAAAGATGGACCAACTGTATTGTACAGTAACAAAGAGCACAGCTTGCATTATGTTAGGGGCATCATGATAAATTTAAGCCTGTGTTTTCCCACTTTTTTTCTTTTCTCTGGTCTCCAACGTCCTACACAATCAATC
>JAUZSZ010000125.1:18132606-18142659 GCA_034780575.1 Labeobarbus marequensis
GTCTGTTTATAAGGTTAATGAAAAACAATGGGACCACTATATATGTAAAGTAACAATATATTTTTTATTTTACATATATAGTGGTCCCATTGTTTTTCATTAACCTTATAAACAGACCCAAGTGTTTGAATATATAATTTATCGAAATATAGACGTGATAATGGAGTGTTATACAAAGAGCACGTACACAAAGACCAGAAATACGCAGCACAACTAAATATCACAGTATTAATGTCACTGATTTTGTTTTTATGACCATGACCATGGTTTTACTTCAGTAACAGTATTGACGCAAAGCATTTGTGAACTGCGTATTTATTACTTATGGTAAAGAGTAGAAACTTACCTATAAAACACCTGGCAGTTTCCATAAACTCTCAAAGCCTTTCCAAACGCCGCTCAAGCGGTGAAGTTGGGCGATGCCATCTCTACAGAGACACAAGTGGACAGATGATCACAGCAGAGGATGAAGGGGCGATTCCATCACACCAGGGAGGGGTGTCCTGTTTGCTGTAACGAGTCACCGCACGAGGCCAGCGGCATTTCCACAGCAGGGCTGACTGCTCGTGCTCAGCGGAGGCAACTGAATCTGCATCTCGGAGATATGTACATGAACCCCCTGATCTCAGTCAATTTTCCCTGGAATATCTGAGTGCATTCCTAGTGAATTAAAGGTAAGATCGTGCTTGCGTTTCATTCATATTCATCATATTACATGCCGACAGTGCTTACCTGTTGCACACTAGTTTAATTCCTGTAGTTTCACTCTGTCCATAATGTGATTCGCTTTATATCTGACAGCAGGGCTCGTTCTAACTTAATTTTTTATTTTTATTTATTTATTTTTTTTGTTATTTAAATTAATGAATATTTACATAAAGCTTTTTTCTAATAGACAAATAGCTGCTGAAAGAATTGTGTATTTCTTCCTATTCTTATCCCATTTATAAGAAGTAGCCTATGCTCTGTTCATATTGTGAAAGAGTATGAACGTTTAAATGTAAACTCTGATTTGTTGGTTTTCCCTCCATTTCAAACTGTAGACAAAACAAACATTTTATCTCTTCTCTTCTCTCAAGGACAAACATTACTGCATTACTGCTGCAGTGAGTTTCCTAAAAATATGGCTGTACAAGCACCACCATTTGCTTTACAATACAATATTCAACAGATATAAATAAAAAAGCATAGTGCACTTCTTTAAAAAAAAAAAAAAAGGAAAGAAAAACATTTAGACACTAGAACAATTTTTACAGCAATACTGAGCATTTTGCCTCATGTCATTGTGTGCATATGTAAATAAATTAACTTAAACTAATATCCAAGCAGCAAAAGGGTAACAATATTAATGAGGGAAATTGAACACTTACATTGAAGAAAAGTTTGAGGGCTGAAACTGCTAATCAAATGTGCTTGCATTAGGAAAAAGGTCTGTCACTCCCTCACATTAGTCTGATTAGTCTGATATATTGCATTTAAATTATACTTAAGTAATGATGCATTTATGCTTATTTATTAATGCTTATTTATTCAAGTAGAATATGTAGCATGTCTACATTAGTTAACCTGTTTGTTGATACTTTTGCTTCATTTAATGTACTATTTTTAGTGTATTGTCATTATTATTTTACAGATAATTATATGATGTATGAAGCTTTCTTATACTTGATTGGTAAATTGATTCAGTGTGATGTTGATCCTCTTTCTAGTTTTCCACAAAAGCCAACCCGATAACATGAGAAAGCTTAAAAAAACATGACGAGGTGATGATTTCGTATTAATTTTATATGAAAGTGCCGTGAATGTCCACCCCTAATCTGTCAGTGTAATCATACAAAAATGTACTAATGAGATCTTACACATTCATTCAAATTAGCCACCATTTCACCAAAGTTACAAATTACCATGAGAGTGTGTTTCAAAAGCCAAAAACCACTGAGAAGAAAACAACCTCAGTCATTTGGATGGAGATAGCCTTTATTCCTCACAAGTCCTGTCACAAGAAAACAAAGAGGACAGAGGTCAAAGGCTAAAGGTGACAAGAAGAATGGAGCAGTGCTATCTGACTGCCCTTCTCAGCCTCTTTGTGGCCATTGAGCCTCTGGCTGGACCATGCCTGAGCACATCAAAGCACTGCCCAAACATTGTTTGCCAGCCCTGACCTTTGGCCTGTTGCTATGCAGCAGGCTTCCCGTAGAAGTGTGTGTGTGTGGGTGTGTGTGTGTGTGTGTGTGCGTGTGTCGGTTAAGAGACGCAGTGGGCGGAGGTGAAGGAGAGACCTGCTGTGTCACCCACTCCCTGCTCAACAATAATGTTCAATAAGTTTCCTCTCTCCATTTCCAGCTTTTCTACTTGTCGTCTGCTCGGTTTTATTGTATGCGTGGAGCGTGGAATGACCCCAGCCCCCACTTACACAGACAACTCCCAAGGCTAAAAGTCTTTAAAGCCATCCACCCCCTTCTTCCATGCTCTTTAGAGAAGGAAAAAGTAGTGAAAGTAGCACTTTCTGTTTCAAATCTTCAGATGCTCATTTTTTAGAGAGTTTTCCAAATGTCTCTATAATGTAGTTTGCACCACTCTCATTTTAATGTAAATCTCCTTAGCTGCTGAACTGCAATTTTCTGAAATAGACTTTGTGATTGTTATAAAAGTGAAATTTTAGATCTTTATGAAAAATTAAAAAGGTAAGAATATCTTAAAAATACCACAGTTACTACAGTTAAAATCTGCTAGAACAGTAAATAAAATTATATATTTAATTGTACACTACCATTCAAAAGTTTGGCGTCAGTAAGATTTTTTTAGTTAGTATTTGAAATAAGTCTCTTTTGCTCACCTAGGCCACATCTATTTGATCAAAACTATAGTAATATTATGTACATTAATAGTAATATTGTAATAATAATAGTAATATTGTGAGATATTATTACAATTTAAAATAATGGCTGTTTGTTTTAAGATTTTTGAAATTGTAATTTATTCCTGTGATGGAAAAGCTGAATTTTCTCTAGTCTTTAGTGTCACAGTCCTTCAGAAATCATTCTAATATGCTGATTTGGTGCTCCAAAAACATTATTATTATTATTATGATCAATGTTAAAAACAGTTGTGCTGCTTAATATTTCTGTGAAACTGTGTTACAATGTTTTCAGGTTTCTTTGATGAATAGGAAGTTCAAAAGAACAGCATTTATTTAAAATGGAAATATTCTGTAACATTATGACAGTTTTTACTGTCACTGTTTGATGTCCAGTGGTTGGCTTTTGTTAGGTCAGTAACCCTATTGGCATTTGGTGGGCCATTGTGACGTAAAATTGTGGGGACAAATGTGTCTCAATTGTGATATTTTCTTCATCATTTGAAGTGTAGTGTAAAGAGTTTCAGAAAGATGTGTAGGTAAGTCAGACAGACAGACAGAGAGATGGAATTGTCTGTAAGAGAGAAGGCCATAAACGGAGACACAATAATTGGGTGATGTTATCCCGGGGGGAAGTCTGGGAAAGATGAAAGACCTCGTCACCTCCCTGTAAGGAAGCTCTGTCTGGGAGGATGGGGCTGTTGAACGTCCTCGCTGCTATCACGTCTTGCTCTTTTATCTCCTTGACTATCTGCAGAGCCTGTCTGCCTTAGCATTTGTTTATTTAACTGCCTATTCTCCCCCTCAGCGTAAAATGCTAATGTTTTTTGGTCATGGCAGGGCTCCTGACTAGCTCAAAATGCCCAAACAAATCAAAAAAGGTTGGTGTTATGCCATGAGACCCCAGAGATTCTGGATAGCAATATTATGAGTGAACGCGTCAATTTCACTTTCTGGTTATAAACGTTTTATTGGTGGTAATGGTTGATGTTTATGTGACATGTTGCTGGTCTTCTTCATTGTTTTAGGGTGTTGCAGTGTTGTGAATTCCCAGTGTGTGGGACGAGTGTTGGGGCTGAGAGAAGGAGCATATGGCAGAGAGAATTTAAAAGCGAGGGGATTATGTCCAAGGGGCTTTTTTCTGCCCTAGAGCTTTTTTCATTAGTGGCTTCAGTGTGCTGCCATTCACACGGTTGGGTGTTCAATACCAAAATAAAAGCAGACGTTAAAGGAAGAGTTCTTCCAAATTCGGAAATTCTGTCTTCACTCGTGCCATTTCAAACTTGTAAGGCTTTCTTTCTTTTTTGGAACACAAAAACATATTGTGAAGCCCCGAGTTGGGTATAACGCGTTACACTTACTTTTCCTGATAACGCAGTAATGTAATGCATTACACTTTCAATTTATGTCATTTGATTACAGTTCCTAATGTCAATAAAATTACGTTATTTAAGTTACAAATGCAATGTTAAAAATATGAAGTAACAACAGTAGCCTAGATGAACTTGATGAATCTTAAAGCTTAGTTTACGAAGTTGATATGGGCGTTTACATGTTTGCGCATCTCAAGCCTAGTTTCATGTGGATGATTATCGAATATGCGCGTGATGTGTGTGGGTGTGACCACATTACAGATAATGAACTCAGACGGGAAAGACTGTAACTCATGTTGGTTTCAAACAAATTACTTTATCAGAAAATATTTGTTTTTGATATGACTTACTTCATTTAAAAATAGCAGTTCAAGCTTTCTTTTGATATATTTCTCATGTCTGTGTGTCAAGTATTCGCTGAGTTTTCGTTCATTTTAGTGACGCATTTCAGGAAGATATTCACGGAGACTGAGACTGCAGAAAGCACACACTATTTGGTTTCTTTATTTTGCAAAAGAGCAATATTTTGTTGGTATTGCGAGTGTATGCAAATAAAGACATTTTACTGTTTCAAATTATGTATTACCCTTATCTGTGTGATCAAAAATTATGAAACATTTTAAGTTCTTTTCGCTGTTATCAGGAAAAAATGCAAGTGATCGTTCAAGTTGCTGTTCTGATACTTAAGCTATGTAATTTTTCAAATTACTGAAAGAACTATGAGTTTCACTTTGTAGTGTATTTTTTAGGTTTGACAACTTGAAAAGTAAAGTAACCTTGAAAGTAACTTAAAAATAAAATAATTATTATGACAATGACAATTTATTTATATAGCATGATTAAAAACAACCGGTGTTGACCAATGTGCTTTACAATAACTAAAACCACAAACAACAAGAATAAAACAATACAAGACAGAAACAAATTAATTAAAATTGTAAAAGAGTACCATAAAAGAAAAAGTGCTTCAGCATAATAAAAACTATTATACAATAATAGTAATATACAATATATACAATAGAAAATGCTTAAAGTATTAAATGCTTCATCAAACAGAAAAGTTTTTAACTTAGATTTAAAAACCGACAAAGATGATGCCAGTCTAATCGAGATGGGCAAATCATTCCAAAGTCAGGGGTCAGCTACAGAAAAAGCATGGGCACCCTTACATTTCAACCTTGTGTTGGGAATCGGAAAGAGTCTCTGATCTGAAGACCTGAGTGATCTGAGTGATTATTAATAAGATTACATTTTAAATGCAGTAATCAGTAATGTAATCAAATTACAATTTTAAAGAAGTAATTAGTCATTTGTAGTGGAATACTTTTTTTGAGTAACTTACCCAAAACTTGTAAAGACTTTGCTGGCTGTCCTTTTCCGAACAGTTGCAATGAATCAGAACCAAAGCTTCCAACCTTCAAAATAGGATTCAAACACACCATAAAAATAGGTCCATACAACTAATACTCTAATATTTCATGTAGTTTTGAATTCATACAGTGGTGTTTTGTGATTTTAACACTGAATTTTCCATCATTATTATACTGATAATCTCTTTATGTGAGCTGTTAACCATTGTGATTGAATCAAATCTGTGAGCTGAACTCACAATGAATCACATTTACCATTGCAAAATCCAGTCGATTCTGTAGAAACCCACAAATTTTCCCATTCAGATTTTGTTAGTAAATGGGTCACACAAATTTGGCCAGGTTGACAAACAGAAAGCTGTTTGGTTTGAAAATGATTTGTATTTGAGAAATGCTTCATGCATCCCCAGTGTCTTTTTTTTTTTACCTGCAAATTTTGCTGAAATTTCACTAATGTGACTACAACTTTAATAGGCTGTATAAATCTTTAGCACCAACTGTGTCTATGAGCTACATCTGCTTACATTGCTTTTGGGAAACGCTTCCCAGATCAGTCTTTCAAACCAGTTTTGTGAACTGAATAAACTTAAAAATAGCAATTTGTTGGTGTTAAAAAACTAGGGCAAATTTCTTGATTTTCTGTGACTTACAGTTTGTTCCTCACATAATGTTCTGATGAAAAGAGTAAATCTATAAAAGGCATTATTCATCCTGTGAGTGCATCCTTTTCCAGTTTCTAACTTTGTTTATTGATGGAGGTAGGTCATTCTCATTCACTCTCTCTCTCTCTCTCTCTCTCTCTCTCTCAGTCTGGGTCAGGACGCCCTGACATTGGATCATGGTGACTTTATGAGGTTGCAAATTGGACACCCTACAAAAAACACACTATTTTTCTTCCTCTGAGGAAGCTGGAAACTGTTGGAATGATTTGAGCTCGGTCTTGTTCTGGTGTAATCATATTTACCGACCACAGAGAGAGAGGTTGATTGTCTGATGAGTCACTGACATCAAATCAGCTTATATGAGCTGACTTCAGGCTCCACAGTCAGAGTGGCATGTTTGTGTGCAGTCAAAATCAAGTCCTCAAATAACCTCTGTGTTACAGCTGTTTCCTTTAATAACAGTTGTAGTCAGGATAATAGTCTTTGAAATACTAAGTAATAGTAATAATTTATCTTATTAATGTACAGTATGATTCCTGTTTTTTTTCATTGGTCCCACAATGAAATATGATTAATTAACCTTTATGTTTTTTTAATAAAAAACAATTTTTTATTAACAGTATTATAAGTATCAGACAAATATATTTTTTATTTTCTTTCAAAAATTATTTTTCATTCCAATAATTATTTTACACAAATTTACTACACATTTAATTTGTGTAATTAAATTTTACAGAAATAATGTACCTTTGGTGTCTATAAACTTTATAAACACTTTTAATAGAGAATGCTTACATACAGTGCATAACGTTCCTTATTTGTTTATAATAAGTAAATGAGAATATTTGTGAATTAGCCATTTTAATTTGGCTAATTCACATTTCCTTTTTAATTTTTAATAACAAATTATCTTCATTCTATTAAAGGTCATGGGGAATTCATATACAGGACACCTTCAGAGCACACGGTTTGAGGAGGTGCTGCACAACTCCATAGAGGCATCACTGCGCTCCAACACGGTGGTTCCCAGACCTGTGTTCTCTCAGCTGTACCTGGAAGCAGAGCAAAGGCCTTATTCTCATGATGGTGAGCTTTTACTCTGTCTCCTGTGGTATCACACTTTCTGTGGCATCAAGTCATAAAAGCTCTTCAATATTTTGTTTAATTTTAATTGTTTTTATTTATATTTATTTACTTATTTAATTTTTAAATTTGTTATTTTATTTTAATTTATTATTTACAGGTCGAGGAGATGAGGATGAAGAGGATGGCTCAGATTCAAACAGCCCTCCAATCCCATATCAGATGAAGACTCCACCAGAGGGATACTGTACTACAGATGGTGAGATCATATGAGCCATATGTAACAGAACAGATCAATATATCGACTATTTTAGCTGTAAGTCAGTACATTTATAGCCTTTCAGACTACGTGATTCAGTACGGTCATAAAATCACTGTGTCCTGATACAAACTTGTGCATTTCAGGGTTCTGTCAGGCGGGCAAAGATCTTCGGCTCTCGTCCATGGCCACCGACCCTGTGGAAGTCCCTCCTGGGTTTCTGCTTGTCGGCGCAAAATCTCCCAGCGTGCCTGATCACATTCTGGTGTGTGCGGTGGACCTGCGCTTTCTCCCCAATGAATGTGGACGTAATGCACTTTTAGGTAAGACAGACTGAACCTGATGCACTAGTATTTTAATTCCCTGCATTGCAAAAAAGAGCCAGATTGTGAAAGGGAGAAATTGCAAAGCTCTGATTTGGGTCAGGGTACCCCAACCTCAAGAGACCACATTTCCATTTGTTAGAGAGACATTTGTGCGTCTTTAATCTGGGTTTCTATGACCCTCATATAAGCAGTTTGATAGAAAAACAGCACATAGACATGGCATTGCTAGATGGTTGCCAGGCAGGTGTTAGGGTGTTCTGTATGGTTGCTAGGTGGTTAATAGGGTGTTCTAGGCAGTTACAAGGGCATTGCTAGATGCTTGTTAAGATGTTCTAGGTTGTGGCTTGACAGGTGGATGCAAGGGTGTTGCTGTAGAGTTACAAGATAGACAGTTGCTAGATCATTCAGGATGATTGCTAGATGGTTGATGGACTGAGTAGTTACTAAAGAGTTGTTACTAATGTTGTCAAAAGTATTGATTTTACGATACTGAAATATCTAAAACGGTTTCAATATTCTTTCTTACTCAATACTCTATCAGCTGCACTTTTCGCTAACTCTTCTTTCTGACAACCAGTTCACGCACGCCGCAAATGCATACCGAACGCATACCAAAAATGGTCTCGAATATTGATATTTTTCAAGGTATCATATCAAAGTTCCAGAAATTCCAGTATTGTGACAACACTAGTTGTTACAATGTTCTAAGTGGTTGTTAGAGTGTTGCTGTTGGTTTGCTAGATAGACAGAGAAATCGAAAGAGGAAAAGACTGACTGATATGGTTGTTTCTATGCAGTTTCTAGACTCTTCAAAGTGGTTGCTAGTCAGTCAGTGTATTATTGAGCCAGGGTATTATGAATAGTTGCTAAAGTGTTGTGAGTGAGTGCTAGAGACATTTGACATTTGTTATGACAGCTGTGTCAAACAATACATTGCTCAATAACTTTTGTTAACTCTACAATTAGCACTTCACCAGCTAATTACTGTTTAGGGGCTTTTGCACCTGAGGAACCTTTTCATAGTTCCTAGAACTATTAGCGGAAGTACACGCTTTTTGGATTTTTTTGCACCGCAGGAACTAGGAACAGTTCTAGTTCTAGGAACTCCGTTTGGTGGAACTAAATTAGCTCCTACTTCAGATTAGGTTCTAATGCTGCGTTCAAGTCCTCCTGGGATGTTCGTACTTATGAGCTAGTAAGTCGTGATTACGATATCGGTGTGTTCAAGTCACTTTTGTCGGCACAAGATGGCGGTGTACCTTCTTTTAATAAATGACATGAAAATACAGCAAGGTTTGTTAACTCTGCTTACAGAAAATGAAGAGCAAATAATGCGCATCAGGTGTTTTTTGCGTTTTTATGTTTTAAATTAATTTATGAAGCCATTTTAATCTGTATCGTATAAAAACACGTTATTAATTGTTATATTACAATCCTGTCATATTTTATTCAAACAGCTTATTTATTTGAAAATAAAAAAGCCTGAAATTGTTACTGCTTAATACTTATAAGTATTGTGGAATATCAGTGTATCTAACGATTCCTCCATGTTTCTCATTGACACGCCCCCAACTCGTACAGATTGTTGCTTAAAGAAAATCCCAAACTCCCCACTGTTGATTACAACTTTGTGGCTGCATTCATGTGTTTTTAGTTTGTAGATACGATCTATTCAACATGACTTGAACGCACCATAAATCAGTCTCTATAGGAACTATCAGTGACGCAAGTGTGTGCTGATTGGCCAAATGCATATGAAACACCGGCTACCTAACATTTTTAAAAAGCAAACATGGAAAACAGCAATAATGGCATTTACCTGTTCTCTGCAGCAATATGTTCTTTTCTCAGCCTCGATGATATTTAATACTGCAAGTTGTAATAGATTTAGTCAGATTTTCATGCTCTTTCAATTGCGTAAATCTCCAGTATCACGAAACCCACGACATGCAACAAAAATAGCTCTGATCACCACTTCCTCCATTCACCAGTTCTTGACTTTTGTAAATGCCGCGCATAAAGACGCCGCTGTTCAGAGTTCCTGATCAGTGTTGGGGCTAGTTACTCAAAAAAGTAATATATTACATATTACATATTACTCTCAAAAATAGTAATGCCTTACT
>JAUZSZ010000125.1:18158953-18170251 GCA_034780575.1 Labeobarbus marequensis
ATTCGAGATGCTCCCAACATCCTGACGCTCCACGTGACTTCGTTCCCGTTCACCTTGCAGACTCAGTACACACGAATCAGCCCTTACAATGAAATCCACTGGCCTTCTGGATTCAACAATGTAAGAATACCACATACTATCGCTTTAAACCAGCAAGTTAAGCTCCTGGAAACTGAAACTTTGAAATCACCCATAGCGGTTAATAATTACTAATGATTTGACATTTTGTCCATCTGTTTTTGCACACCTAGGATGTGGATCTTTATCAGGAGAAGACAAAGTACTTTGGTGTATCCGAGCTGCTGGAGACGACCCGCTCTGGAAGCGGCCTTCCTCTGCTACGATATGACAGTTCTTTCGAGAGCATGGCTGCTGCTCTGGAAGAGAGGTGTGTTTTCAGTAAATCAGAATCAGAATCCCAGACTTTGGCCTTGTTTCTTCTCTATGTATGATGTTTTAGCAGCTTGACAAATCTCCTTACGTGTCCTCAGGTTCCCAAAACTACACAGTGCAGTGATTCGCACCCATGTGCTGATCCAGCATTACTCTCTGGCCCTGATGGCAACAGCAGGCGGCCAGGCTTTACAGGCTCTGCAGAAGCACATCTCAGTGGAGACGCTGGAGATGGTGCAGTGCCTCCTCAACACATCCCAGCGATGTCCCAGCCATCACGGTCACATGCTGCTCCTGAGGATCCCCTCCCCAGCTCTCGCTGCCTTCGCTCACCAGCGCCTCTGCCATGTCCGCAGCCGACTCGGCCTTCACAAGCAGTTTGAGGTCATCCTGGGGGATCCATGCTCTGCTCTCACTGTAGGAAAACACTTCTTGGACCAACTGAGGGTATTTACTTTTAATCTATTTGTTTTTTCATTAAAATAAATTGTAATTTATTCTTGTGTCCATATTCTTCTTTTTATGCTTAAATCGTAGACCCTTTTGCTTTTTGTATGTCTCCAGGTATGGCTGAAGATCTTGGACCCAGACTGGGCTCCTCGGACATATCTAGAGCTGGAGGCTTTACCCTGTATCCTCATCTTAACCGGCATGGATCCACTTGGAGAGTCTTTACCCAGGTAAAACAATCACAGGATCTACATTTTTGACTTGAATAAGCTTGATGCAGAATGCTTGTTAAATTTTTGACAACATTACAGGCATCCAGTGCTTATCTACTTATTTTATGCATTTCATACAATTAAAACTACTTAAGAGTAGTTTCCTAGAAATGTTTAATGAATTGTTGATGGTACATAAATTAGCAAGCTTTAAAAGGCTAATTTCTATTTTGTTAGTTTGCCAAAATACTGGTTTTGGGAAATTGTACAGGTCTGCAAGACCTCAGAAAAATTGTTACCTGGGGCAATTTAACTCAAATAGTTTGTGCTGTTTTTATTTTATTTTATTTTAGAGATTATTTGACAGAGTTTAATTACATTCAAAATGTCTAGCAGGGTTTTTTGGGCCTATTTCAGTTCCACTGTTAACCTATGAATATCTACATGCAAGCCTGGAAAAGTCATAGAAATTAATTCAACTTTAAATGTTTTTATATAATATTATAAAATATTTATAAATGTATGTATAATATACAATGTTGCTTTTATGAAGAGCTATGGTGTCAAGTAAAACATGCTTGAAATTGCAAGCTTTAGTAGTTACATTTTTTTAATGTTCAATTTTTTGATGGATTATTCAAAACTATTCACAAATTAGTATGAATGGTTCATTAGTGAATCATTCTGAATCTGAATGAATCATCATTCATTAATTTAATAATCACAAATGATTAGTGATGGAAAAGTCATGGAAATTCTTTGGTCAAATAGAGTCTTAGCAAAAGACTAGATCTTAAAACAACAGCTTTATTTTCATGGTTTATACTCAGGCTTACCGTGTTGTTCCTCTGTCCTCAGATCTCTGAAGTACTGTGACCTGCGTGTTATCAGCTGCTGGTCTCTGCAGCGCACCACTCTCGAGCAGGAGCTGGGATTGGCTGCGTACCTGCTGAAGACAAAACAAGATTGCCAGCTCGGGCTGCACGCATGCTGTGACCTGTCTGAGAGTGACCCTGAAAAACTCAGTACTGACAACGAGGACGAGGAGGTTGTAGTGGATGGTCAGTATTGCAAAACCAGAAAACATGAAGTATTTACTAAACTGAGAATATACCATTTTGTTTTAAAAATATAGGAATTGAGTGGGTATATGTAAACTGGATGGACATTGACGTGGTCAAGGCACACCACAACTTCCCCAAACCTTCAGATAGTCAGAGAAAAAGACTATCAAGCTATTAGTCAGCTCAGCCTCATGCCATCTGTGTTTTAACACAGTCTTCAAAACAGCTTTTGGGAGGAAGAGGATTCTCTCCCGAGACTCCAGCATCTCCTTGTTATCCTCCAAAGCCTCATGTAAGGAAGTAAGAGGAAATGGAGATTAACCACCTCAATGATTGCATGTTCACATAGGTAGAACTGTTTCATCCTTCGGGGACATTTCCAAAAATCCAAACCACACTGAATCAATAAATATCAGAATCCATAATTGTTTAAAATTGATTTCAAATTAAAATTAAGGATAACTTTCATCCAGCTTTGTATTGTTTCATTGCCTGTAGTATATGTAAATGAACTATGTATAATCTTTCTCCATGTTACCTGCACCCAGATGAGCATGTTTATTTGTCGGCAGAGGTTGTCCTTTAATTGTAACACTGGGTTGTTAGCTAAAATCATGCCTAACAAAATTGCTTGTAATTCTTTGAGCAAATGTAAGTTGTCACATCATTCTTTCAATTTCAAACCTTTTTTTTCTGATTATAACTGATATACTGATTAAATAAAACTGATATTCTGAGTGGAATGCCTAAATTTACTTTGATACTAATAATAGAGCATGGGAAACAGGTCTGTTTTGGGATTTTGGACGGCTTTGTTTTCGGGAAGATTCCTGAAACTGGTGAATTTAAAGGTCTTACACACTTACATAGTTCTCTCTCACTGACCTTATCTCTCTGGTGGTCTATAGTAAACAACGATCTCCCTAAACTGGGTAACCAGGCCTCCCCACCTGGCTCTCAGCACCCTCAGTCTGACTGGACTCCTTTGGATCCAGACAAGCAGCCCAACCAAAGGCGGCAGTCCAAATCCACCTCATCCGGCTCTTCGTCCACACGGGCCTCTCCTCTACGGCAGAGCTGCTCCTGGGCACGCAATCTCAGCCGCCCACCTGTGGTGCTGCTCCCTAAAGCCATCTACGACCTCATCACCACAGTGGATTCCAGTGGCCTGCCCAAGTCCACTTCCTTCCTCCCTCACTCTTCAGTAGAGTGGGTCAGCTCCTTTAGACCCCTCCTCAGCAAAATGATGACCTGCACCGAGCAGTCGCTGTACTATCGCCAGTGGACGGTCCCCAAACCCCACCACATGGACAGCAGTAACCGAGCTGAAGGACGCACCGATAACTTCCACCCACGAAAGCTGCTGCTAAGTGGGCCACCACAGGTAAACGAGCGTCTGAAGCACTGGATGCCACTGTCAGTATTTGGCTGGTGGTTTAAAATGGAATTTGTTGTGTGTGCACAGGTGGGGAAGACTGGGGCATATCTGCAGTTTCTAGGTATTCTGTCTCGCATGCTGATCAGGCTGATGGAGGTGGACATCTACGATGAGGAGGACATCAACTGCAGTGAGTATTATACCGCAATGGTTGAAATATAATGTCACATGTTAACACTTTAGATAAGGCACCAATTCTCACTGCTAAGTAGTTGCTTATAGTATGCATATTACTAGCACAGCTGTTTATTAAAGCACATATTAATGCTTTATTCTGCATTACCATAGTTTAGATCTCTTAAACCTACCCCATATCTAAACTACCTTAACCCATATCTAAACTAAAGTGTGAGCCGATATACTGTATAATACATGTAAAATGTAAAAATATTCAGTCCATTAAATTTACTGCAAATATCGATCTTCTGTTGGTCACATGTCTTCATGTGACACAAATTCACAGGTCAGAGTTTACCAAACTTGAACTTTGGAATTCAGTGAAATTCGCATGAGCTTGCATTTCCTGTCTTCCCATTTCCTTCGCACATTTGCATACGTATGAATAGAAGCTAATGGAGCAAAAAGTGTAGTATTCAGCCCTTTAGGAATCACATTATTAGCTTGGGAATCAATCTGTTTACACTATGTTGCATTTGATTTCCTGAAAAGAACCGACTCATTTGTGAATCGGACTACATTGGTTGCGCTGTATGTTTTTTGTTCTCTAAAAAGAACTAACTCGTAAGAGTCAATGGTTCAGGATTCAAGAGTAAACTGGTTGCACTGCTTTGTTTTTGTTTCACTAAAAAGAACAGACTCATAAGATTCATTTGTTCAGGAATCATGCTACACTAGTGCTGTATCAGTGAAATGATTAATACTTTTTTCTCCAGATTGCGAGAAAGATTTGGTGCGATATCATCAGCCCATAGTGTTGTGGCCCAATACAAACACAGTACGAGAGATGCCCTTTGATTACACCATCCATGATCCTAAATACGAGGACATCAGCACTGTCTACTCACCAGACTTCACTCCAAATTCAAATGGTGAGACCATCAAGATTATCACATATGGTTTAGTTGTGCTCTACTATAATAGTTCTGGCTTTTTCTTTGCTGCATTAGATGGAAACTCCAGAAGGCAGGAAGATGTGTATCTACACAGGCGAACGGCACGGATAAAACTCTCTAAATATGCAGCTTACAACACATACCATCATTGTGAGCAGTGTCACCAGTATATGGGTTTCAATCCGCAGTATCAGGTGAGCCCTAAAACAGTTTATTACACAGTGCTCTTGAATACTTGAATCTGACTAGTCCATGGTAGCACTGAGATTCTGATTCAGAGACTAATCTATATTATTATGTGTATGTTTTGATCTGACTGAATTTTGGGTTGTTAATTATCTGTTTGCAGCTGTACGAGTCCACCCTGCATGCCTTTACATTCTCTCACCTTCTACTGGGAGAGGAAATCCAGCTCTACTTCATCATTCCCAAATCCATGGAGCATCACTTCTCCTTCAGCCAATCAGGAGGCCAGTTGGAAAGCATGAGACTGCCCCTCACTTCCGATTGGGTACAAACCAGCAGTCAACTAGTAGAGGCCAAAAGTGCCATGAGTACATGATGACAATTATATGTTCACTTAATAGTTTCAAAATACAGCTACTATCTTCTGAAAGGGTTTATTTAACTAACCTTGACAACTGAAGGTAGATTTGCTGTTTGCAGAATCCTGATGCCATCAAAAGCCCAATATTCACACCCACCACTGGTCGCCATGAGCATGGCTTGTTTAATCTGTATCATGCCATGGAAGGAGCCACCCACCTGCACATTCTAGTGATTAAAGAGTACGAGATGGCTGTCTACAAGAAATACTGGCCCAACCATATAATGCTCGTCCTACCCACTATCTTCAATGGAGCCGGAATAGGTAACCATCAGGAGATTATCATATTGATCCACTGATGTCAGTGAGGTCTTTAATAAAGTTGCCCTCTCTCCCACGTACTCAGGAGCAGCTCATTTTCTGATTAAAGAGCTGTCTTATCATAACCTGGAGTTAGAGCGGAGCCGGAGAGTGGAGCATGGCAGTCGGCCACAAGAAGTCTGGCCCTTCATCATCCTCGCAGATGATTCTTGTGTAATGTGGAACAGTGTTGATGTTGATCCAAAAAGGTGCTTATTTTTGTGATTTAATTAATTTACACATTTGTTTTCGAATTTTTCATATATTTAGTGTATGAATTTTTCTTTTATTTATTTTTTTTGCCAAAAATTTATTTTTGTGAGTTATTATAATTATTATTATTCGCTACAGTTTTTCATGACATCTTCTAAAAAAGTGGCAGTCTAAAAAGGTGCATTGACACTTGAATTAAAAATTGAAAAAAATATTTAAAATGTTTTTTTTTTGCTAGAAATTACTCTTTTGAGAGTATAATTTCTATTATTATTATTTATGCATTTAAAAACCTAAATTAACAACAAAATGTAAAATAAACTGAAAAAAAAATTATCCAGTCATCACAAAAGACTGACATTGGTCAGGAAATATAGGAACAGAATTTTAATATCGGTCCATCCCTGTCTGCTTTTGACCATCGGTTTTAAGTAGTGTATTTGTATGTTTTTCAGCGGTACCACAGGGACAGAAAGAAATGTGTCCTTAAAACAGGTTCTTCAGCACATGGAGTCTTCTCCAGATATTACTCAATATGGTTTATGCGGGATGAGGAAGTGGTCCAGTCGTGGAGGTGGGGTCGGACGACAAAAAGAGCCCTTCTCGCGTGGACACCTACATGACTTCCTGCTACTTAATGTGGACCTAACACAGAATGTGCAGTACAACCAGAACCGGTAAGTTTCTAGAAAGTCCAGCTACTTTGGTTGTTTTTCCTCCATTATTGTCCAAATATTCACATCTCACTCTCTCCACAATAGTTTCACATGTGATGATGTGGACTTCAACCTGCGTGCCCACAGTGCAGGCCTCCTCATCTGCAGGTTTAACAACTTCAGCGTTATGAAGAAGCAGATCGCCATTGGTGGATATGGGACCTTCATCATCAAGACTAAGGCAAGTTTCTAACCAACGTCCAAAACTGTATTGATGTTTTATTCTGTAGATCTATAATAACAATCATATTCCATGCATCTACAAAAACAATGGTTCTTCTGAATTCTCCACAGAAGACCGATGTCCCCACCACAATCCAGCCTACTCAGTACATCTGTGCTCCAGACAGCAAGCACCTGTTCCTGGCCACACCAGCTCAGCTACTGCTGGAGAAATACCTCCAGCACACCAGCCATCGCCTCTTCCCCCTCAGTGCCCAAAACTACAGCCACCCAGTCCTCTCTGTCGACTGCTACCTGAACCTCGGCCCAGAGGTACTTCAACAGACTTTTAGTCTTTACCTTAAAAAATTCCGTAGTCGACTGATGTGACAATTAATTGAAATAAAGCTGAAATCTCAAAATAACTGTGCAATTATCAAATCGCAAATGCTGCAATTTAATTGAATAGTTGCATTGCATGATTCAGAGAGAATCACTAAACTCCAATTGTGCATGTGCTGGTATGGATCTGCTTGTAATGTGCATTTGGGAAAGCAACGTTGCAAATAAACCTGCTGTTGTCAACAAAAGTGAAGCTGTTTCAGCAGTTTTCTGCCAAAACTTATTGGTTATGTTTAAAAATGAAGAATTAAGACTATGATTTTTGTTGTTGTATTGTAAAATAAAATTATTACATTTCTACTTTGTTTGTTTGTTTGTTTTTTTACTGTGAAATATTAAAACAGTAACATTTCATTCTTTTTTACCATTTTTATTTTGTTATTATTATCATTATCATTATTATTTTAGAGTCACATTGATTTGGTGCTAAATCGTGCAGCCCTACAAACAAGCACTACTCACTTGGTAGTTGTTATTATTATTTTATTTATTTATTTAAACTTTTTAGATATATTTATTTCTTTATTTTATATCTTGCAGCTCTGCATTGGTGGAACTAGATGGTAATACCATGGTACTTAAAGGAACCTTAAAGTGTACCTGTTGTATTGCTACTGTGTGACCTATCCTCCATAGTTTCACATGATTCTAAATAGTTTTTGTTGTCTGTTCCCAGGTGACTGTTTGTTTTGTCAGCTCCAGACCTCACTCCATTAACTTTAGCACTACTGGTCTGCTCTTCAGTGGCCTCCTCTTATACTTTTGTGATTCCTTTGTGACTCCTGGATTCCTTAAAATGTTCCAGTTCCTGAAAGGTAAAGACCAGGGAGATAAATAATAGATCCATCTATCTGTCTGTCCATTTAACACATGAAAACTCTAGAAAATGATCCTCTGTTAAAGTATTTGCTCTTTTTTGCTCCAGGAGCGACTCTGTGTGTGATCTGTCCTAACCGCAGCTCTCTACGTCAGACTGTAGTTCGGCTGGAACTGGAGGAGGAGTGGCGATTTCGTCTCAGCGATGAGTTTCAGACCGCGAACGCCAAAGAGGACCAGCCTCTCTTTTTCCTCACAGGAAAACACATATGACTCTCAAAACCTGAAGACTCAATCACAACTATCCTGTCTGTATATAACATTAGGTCTGTATATAATCCACAGGATGTGCTGTAAATTGCTACTGCTTGCTTGCTACTGTTGTTGTTGTTGTTTTTTTTCTCTCTCTCTCTCTCTCTTTAGAGATTATTTCATTGCATATGGATGCACCATCAAAACCAGATTTACTCACATCTTTGTTTAAAATGTATTTATTTACCATGACCTTTCTGTTTTTATCTTTCTGTGCTTTATTGTTTGGTGTTTTAATTGTTTTTTCTGTCACAGCCGGATCTTTTAACGTAAGCTTAATGCACAGTCATGAAGTGTTAAAAGAACAGATTGAAGTATTTTGTAGAAAAGAGTATTTTTGTAGCTGTGTTTTTTCGTGTTCTGTGATGAGTGTGGATGAGGGTGTAATGTCATTAAAGTACTTATGTCATGCATTTCAAATCTATACAGTTTCCGCTCATCATTGCTTTGCTGTTCCAAATGCTTTTACCGCTGTACCACTGTATGAACACTAGAGGGCAGAACAATCCCATTTAACCGCCTGAAGGGAAAGTATAAATCTCTTCAACAATTATAAAACAAAAAAATCTATCAACTATGCATTTTATTAAAGAAAACCCCTTGGTCTCAGTCCATAAAGATATTTGAAAATTAACTTGTATTAATCAGTGCTGTAAGGAGACAAGGCTTTCAATACCTGCCACTTAGCTGTTATGATTCGTTTACTCTAACCTATACCTACACTAATATTCCACTACTACTGATTGTTTTCTTGTAGACAGAAACAACTGTGAGCTAAATTGGGTAGGTTTTCGATTTTCGGTCTGTTATATTACACAGTAATTATAGAAAACGTGTTTTTTACAAGTTAAAAAAGTGTAATGTTGGTAGAGATGCTAAAAAGAACATTTATTATTTTAATAGAGCTGAAGGTTACGATTTAATTGGCTCAGAAATCAAAAGTGTTCTTTATAGATTTTATGAGCTGCCTTAAATATGACCAGCAGAGGGCATTAAGCTCACGGTTGCTGGTGGCAATGTATGAGTAAACTGGTTGTTTCCTAGTGTTTTCAAAATAATGCTTGCAAATTTACTTTGCAGTTCACAAATATCAGTTGTTCGTCCCTCAACAAAATGAATTTATTAACAGCAATATTTTTATAAATTCAGTTTCTATGACAACGCATAATCTCTGCAGCATTCTCAGGATGGGAGCATTAATTACCTGCTAGGCATGTCCTCAAGGCATGTTATGTAACAGTTAACAGCATGTACCACTCATCGTTCTGTTAATAAGGGATTAATGTGTCACTCAAAATGTTTACAGCAACCACAGCATGTGTCATGTTTCTGTGGATCCTGGAGTTACGACCATCCACAAACATGACTACAGCTTGCAGTTAAATTCATTGGTGTCACCTGTACATATCTTTCAATCATAAATCATTTAGAAAGGAATCCATGGTAGGTTACTGAGTACACAATCCTTCAAACTGTAATATTACCCAACATACTTGTATTATGGTATATATGGGATGAGGTATTTAACATTAAATACAGCATATTTGTGCTAGCCACTTTTTCAGATGTTGCACAATTGAATCACTATCTCTAGATACACAGTTGACTAAGAGCACACACGCAGTCGCTGTCATCTGGTATGACTGTTTATGTCATCTTCTCTGAAGCAGGTGGAAACGGTGGCTTGTGTTGCAAGTGTACATTCTGGCCGTCTCTGGTGGGGTAAGGGTCAGTCTCACAGTCACAGCAACATCATAACCCGCCCCTCCTGAAATGACATGTGACATGATCTGATGGGTCCCTGGAACTGTAACATGCACAACTTAAAAATAACCTTATTATTATCAGGCTCACAGTTGTTGCAGCCTAACTGTAACTTAATGTCTTTTAATAACTTTAACTTAAATCATATTATCCTGCTACTGCAAGACAATATTCAATAATAATCATTTTATTGAAAGTGCATTAAAAGTCAGGATTTCCAACAGGATTTTTGTTTTGGTAAAACTTTAAAACTGTCTTTCATTTTTTGTTAAAATGCTTTTTTGGTATACATTTATTTGTACTATTACTTTTCCCAGACTAAGATTTTCAGTGTTAAAATATAAATTATATATTTACATACATACATACATAATTATATATTTAATCTTAAAATCACCTTAATTTATAATAATTTACTTACACTTACACAAACTACAACAGTTTTGTCCCTAATAAAGTTTTTATTTCTTCAAATGTTAGTGTGAAGTGTTAGTGTGAACAGTGAAGATCATGCTTCAAAAAAATAAATAAATAAATCAAACCAGCCAAATATAAATCTACCACAGGCACGGGGTAGCAAGAAAGCACAGTTCTGATATTCAGATCAACGGCATGATTTCAAGAGTAGTAATGTTTCATACAACAGTTCAATAAATGTGAAGTTAATACTGAGTAACTTAGGTTTTAAATAATAAATTACAATTCCAAACCAAGTCAAAGCAAAAATCAACTGTCGCTTAGAAAAAAATCAACTGTTGCTCTCACTTAGAGCAACACAGTTGCACTATTTCGTGAATGAATCAGTGTTTAGAATGAAATGTTTTAATGAACGATTCAATGACTCACTCATAAATATAGTTACTTGTCGCTACACCTTCTGACATAATGATGGCCTAAAAAAAGGGTCCCCTCTGACAGTCTGTCTGGAATGCACAAAGTCAAGTGCGTTTTTAAATATCAGAGTTCTTGGAATGCCGCTCAGCCAATCAAATTCAAAAACAGGAACTTACTGTTGTATACAATTAAATGATATAAATTATGCACAGAAAATAGGCAAAACAAACAAGAATTGTCGAAAACACCTATCTGATATAAATTTCTCATTAGTTGTTGAGTTGGTTGTACACATGTATGGGATTAGTCTATAGATCATTTGTGCATCTTTGTGAATGTTTATGTCCGTATATATATATATATATATATATGCTAATTGTGAGAAAGCTGTAGTGATAGCCCCTCTCTCAGGGAGGGCCTGCCCGCTTGAGGCTCTTCATGCCAGGCCTCTCAAGTTTCGCCTGTGGACACCATTCCAAGAACACACTTGGTAAAATTAGTATATGAAAACACCTTCAAGCCCAGTATATAGCTCACTGCTC
>JAUZSZ010000125.1:18201454-18214300 GCA_034780575.1 Labeobarbus marequensis
CAGTATCAGGGCACCTGCCGCTGTGAGGGCACCATTTATCTGTGGAACTGGGATGACAAGATAGTGATTTCAGATATTGATGGCACCATCACAAGGTGAGACTACTCAAGACAACTTTCTGTGGGAATATATTTGGTCTAAATTGGGTCTAAATGGCAAAATTTCCTTCAGATCTGACACCCTGGGACACATTTTACCCACTCTGGGTAAAGACTGGACCCATCAGGGCATTGCACGACTCTATCACAGAGTCAGCCAGTGAGTTCCACACCACACATGTGAGCAAAAAGATTTTTGGCCCATTTTAAAATGTGTAATATATCTAATTATTTTTGTCAAACAGGAATGGCTACAAGTTTATGTACTGTTCAGCTCGGGCTATTGGCATGGCTGATATGACCCGGGGTTACCTGCACTGGGTTAATGAAAGAGGCACCATGTTACCCATGGGACCTGTGCTGCTTAGTCCCAGTAGTCTGTTCTCTGCATTTCACAGGTTGTAACACACACAAAACATGTATAGGCTTTAAAAACTGAGAGAATGCCATATTACATGTAACTGATGTCTTTTCTTTTGATTTCAGGGAGGTCATTGAGAAGAAGCCAGAAAAGTTTAAAATTGAATGTCTGACTGACATTAAAAACCTGTTCTATCCAAACACAGAACCCTTCTATGCTGCTTTTGGAAACAGAGCGACAGTAAGTACAGCAAGAACTGCTAAAATTACCTTCATCTGATATATGCAGATTTCTAAGGAACATTTTTTTTCCAGGATGTTTATTCATATAAAGAGGTTGGAGTGCCTTTAAACAGAATATTTACTGTGAATCCTAAGGGAGAGCTCATCCAAGAACATGCAAAGACCAACATATCATCGTAAGTGATTGCAGTTCTGGATCTAATGAAAATCTCTTTTTCTCATTGTAAAAGAAAGAAAAAGATATTTTTTTCATTAAAACTAACCCTGTTTTGAAATGTTTGTTTTTGACATTATTTTTATAATTATCTCATTTTCCCTTCTAAATTGTCATTTAAATGCATTCAGACATTTTTTTACTTTTGATCGTTTCTGTAATTTCCATCACCCAAATTAAAAGAAAATTGAACATATTTAGCATTAAAACTAAGCATGTTTTAAAATTATTTATAATTTTTAAGAATTATTATTTATAATAATTAAGCTAATATTTCCTTCTAAATTCTGATTTAAATGCATCTGGAAATTTTACATTTGAATATTTTTGTAATTTCCGTTATTATCAATGATTCTTATTAGAATCTAACAGTGTATAATTTAGTAGTGTCTAATAGTTTGGAATTTGTCAGTCTGACAGTAAATTCATCCATATATTCTTGTGTGCTTTAGTTATGGACGTCTGTGTGAGGTTGTGGATCATGTCTTCCCTCTTCTGATAAGAGGGAACACCACCGACTTCCCCTGTTCAGACACCTTCAGCCAGTTCACCTTCTGGAGAGAGCAGTTACCAGAGGTAGACAAGCAGGATCAGCATGCCGAGAGCAGCTGAAAGGACATACAGTTCTGTAAAAAGATAGCATCCCCAACAAACTCAGCTCTGACACTGCACTGCCATAGGTATTCCTCTACGCACAAGCAACTTAGCACTTTGAAGACTGCATGCCGCCCTCTGCCTGTTCCTTCGTTATTATTTTACATTTTTACAAACATTTATCATTTCTGTGTGTGCTAATATTTTGTTTTACTGGTAGCATATTACACAGCTCATATTAGGGAATTTGTTTATTGATGAGGTTAAGTGCCAAAAGCGTTATTCATAACCAACAAGGCAATTACATTATGCTATTAAAAAAAAATGTCTATTGGCTTTGTCCAAGGTTGTAAAGATGTATGAGGGAATACAGTTATTTTAGTACATAGTATAAAAAGTTTTCGAGCATTTTTCATAAAACATGTTTAGAGACAGTTTTATCAAATAAAAAATAATAATAAATAAACTCAGATGTAGGTATAAAGCCAGCTTTAGTATATCTCAGGTGATACAGAATTTACACAAGGTAGTCTTTTGAAGCTTAAAGTGACCTTTCATAAAAAAAAATATTAACTGTCAATTTGTTTGTTTTTTGACATCTAAATTATTTTACTACTCCATTTCCTTAACAACAGAACAGCTAACGCAAGTGGATCAATCTGAATTGTGCCATCCTGGACACCTTTTTACCACATACACACTTTACATTTTGCCAAATGCTTATTATTATGTGATAACTTTGCATTCCTTATTATTTGTATGTATTTTATGTAAAGTTCATAACTCTGACCAGCAAATATGAATCATGCAGAAATTGATTTTGTCATATGTCATACCTGTTAGCATGCTGAAGAAAAACAGAAACTAAACAAAAGCAAACAACAATGCAAAGAACACTCAGGTCATCATGAAGTATTTCCTACCTGTATTAATTCCTTCATATTAATCTCATATTTAATACATTTTACTTATTTTCATAAAATATATATGAACACACAACACCTGAGATTTTTTTTTGTTGCTTACTTCAGAAATTAAGAATATAAAATCTCCTGATTCATGGTGCATACTATTATCGTATGTTAATTTTATTTAAACAATCTTTATATTCTACCAACACCTCTACCCAATTGTGTGTATTGTTTTTGTCTTATAAAAGGATAAAATGGACTGTGCATTATGAAAGCACTGTATGCTGAAATATGTCTAGTAAATTAATAAGGTTTTTGTGTGATCCGTAAATGGACAAGCTCTTGCTTATTCTTATGTCTGTGGTTTTCCATGGTTATCAAGGCGCGCATTAAATAAGCACTGATGTGATGCATGAATGATGAATGGGCTTTAGGGATTGATTTAAAAGAACTGTGTATTTTAACATAAACCATGTTATTGTTCTGCAATGAAAAAACAGAGTATATGATACAAATGTGTGCAACATGAAAATGCAAATTGTACTGATCTCTAATTGGTTCAGTTGGTGATACAAGCTTATTATAATGACAGATGACTGCTACAAACTTCAACACTGTGAATGATCAGGTCAAACATTGTAGATTGTTTCTGCTCTTTCTACATGTCTTACAATACTTAGCATCTTCAGTTCATTAAGATTTCTTATTCTAAACTAAAAAAGCTAAATAATATAAGACTGTGTAACATGTTCTCTGTTTATATTAATGGTAACACTAATAACATTCAGTTGCAATAGCTTTTGTTCTGTTTGCAGTCTCTATGGAGTTTTATATTCTTTCTGTGAAAGATCTTTGTTGCCTAATTTGCGGCAGTTGAGTTGTGTGTCGTCATGTTCAGTGTCGAGATGTAAAACTACGGTTGTGTATATATTTTAAGATGCCAAATCTCAATGTGTAAATTAAAATCCCATTACATGAATCCAAAAACATGCTTGTTTGTCTGAGCCATACTGAAACAACCTACCTCGGTGTTCCTCTAACTAAGCAGACTGAGTACAGTTCATAGTTTTTCATCAGTAGTGTTAAAAATCACACTGAATAGATTCTTCACCTCTTCAGGTCTGATACGATGAGCTTCAGTTTCCCTTTTCATGTAGATACTCGGCTAAAATACAAACATTATTATCAAATATTTACTATCAAATATATTTTGAAAAAACATTTGGCTGAAATTTTAGCCCACCTAGTTTCTCAACTGCTTCCACACAGATACTTGGATACATGCTCTGTGAATATGTGGCGACAATCACATACAGTGCAGTTCTCACCAATATCAGGCCATGTCCTTCCTAAACAAAAACAAGAAAAATCAGTGAATGATGAGAGGACATATGAAATAGTGATGATGTGTACTTTTGCAACTTTTGAGTCTTGATGCACTTTTTTTTTTTGTATCTCGTTATTAAAAATATCCATTGGCATTAGTAATTTGATATATTTTATTCCTTTAAAAAAATAAAAGATAAGCACTGAAGCAGTTTTGTAACTGAAAACTGTGCCAAAAAAACGGGGCAAAAGAAACAGAAGTTTTATGCACAATTTATTAAGTGGCTTTACACATTTGGAGTAAAGTAAGGTCTGATTAAAGATTAGAGTATATATTTAGTGTGTTACCTACACACTTTGTGTATATGGAGTGCTTGTCAGCACGCACGCAGGTGTAGTGTTTGTTCCTGAAGTCGAGTCCTCTCTGCCTCGTTACATTAACGTGCTTGAATGCGTCTAGCAACATCTGTGTTTGTTCTGGACACACCTGTTTGAAGAGATTAAACTGATTCACCTAAATGGACAGGCCAGTTGTAAACAAATATTATCAATAAAACCTTAAATGACACAGGTTTGTCTGTTGGAATGCACAGAGTTGCAGTAAACTTACTGTGAAGTTGGACGCAGCCGTTACGTCGCCAGTTTTCGCCACAAATATGGCCGCGGACTCTACATGTTTTGTGTCGATGAGACAGCCTTCTAATAACTTTGGAAATGGGTTCATATTTATGAGAAACAAATTACCTCAGAACGTGCTCGAAACTTTTGTTAGATATTGTGCGTTCACAATTGAACGCTGTCGCCCCTAACAACTGCCTGACTCATGAATATTTACAAGCCCTAATTAATATTCATGACTATTGGCTTATGTATTATTATGTATCTTACAGACAAAAATTAATTTGTCCTCTTACAATTAATAAAACTTTTCATTTGTAGTGAAGACAATCACCCAGTATAGTTTACAGTATTTGAATTTTATTTGCATCCTGATCTCTTTGCATATTTGTGCTTAGAGGTCTTTCTATAATACAATATTTGACCGTTTTTCAAAACTAATACTTTGCTAAAAGGAAACGAAAACTGGCGAGAGAGAGAAAGAGAGAGAGAGATAAAGAAAAAAAAGGCTTAAGGCTTAAACATTCTCAGAACAAAAACATTTTCAGAACATCCAGTTAACTTTATTACATTTATATTTAAAACTAAAACAACTAAAAACAAAGAGATAAACTCAGTTCTCTCGAGTAAACGTTCATACTCCTCTAACTCAGCAAAAATATACAATATTAAGACCTTTTCTGAATGCTTTACAGCAATCCAGATATAGTGGGCAGCGTAAAATGTGCAGGTAGTCCAAGACGCATAAATTAACATAAATAAAACTCAGTCAAGCACACAAAATCAACAGTGATTAGACCTTTAACCAATCATCCCTGGTTAATCACCTCATTTGTACCTTCCTACATAAAAACTAGTAAGCTCTGCAAAAAAGTTCCAAGTTACACAGGCTAACAAGCTGTTATAAGATTTTATAGAGGAACAACTGGCTGGTGCAAATTAATTCTATAATGGTGAAGTTAAATGGAAGTACTGGCAGGTAAGGCAGACGGATAATGAATTAAAAAACAACACCACCTGGTTTACTGTTTCTGATGAGAATATTCAAGTTCAAAAAAAGTTCTCATCAACTTCAGATCTAGGCTAGTTACGATTATAACAAATATAGCTTTCTGTGCAGCAATAAAGACAGTATATTTGAAGCAAAATATAGGTCCTGAGATATCTCTACATCCAGTGGTAAATTATTTAGGCATTAAAATTAACAACAACAACAAATCCCAAATCCTCCCTTTTCATTCCCATGTCACTTGGTCCAAAATCAAAACTTGGCAAAGTTGTGAACGTTAACTCGTCTTCATTATGGTCACACATTCATTAGTACGTTCCACAGTAGTTAAGAACATTTTAAGGCAATCTTGAGAAGCTAGTGGTGAGAAGTTGTCCTTGAAGTGCAGTTTTGAATGGACATCCTCTCTCCTCCTCATTTGGGGGCTTTGTGATCAAACAGCTGCAGGTCAAGCCGAACCCAAACCTCTCCAGTGGGAACTTCATGAAGCAGCAGCCTCCTAGTGGACGGACCTTTATTCTCAAGCTCTTTCTTAATAGTGGCTACAGGAACCTCAGTGCGACCCAAGAAGTCTATGGAGGGAGAGAGACAAATGGAACAATGCCAGTTTTTAGGGAATGTATAATTATACATGTTAAAATATAAAGAAACTGTAGTTCACTTTAAAATTAAATTATTTAGAAACAGTATTATACTCGCAATTTTCACACTCACCATCTGGTGAAAATTGCTCCCGCTCAAAAATCGTAATACAGAGGACATCTTGATACAGGTCTTTAATGTGAAACTGACAATTGAAATTCCACTTGGGGTTGACAGTGTCATTGATGGTTCGGGAAGTGTAACACTGAGAGCCCATGGTCACTTCACAGTATGGATTACTCTTTCCTAAAAAAAAATAATAATAATAAACAAAATAAAATAAAAAATAAATAAATGCACAAGTATTAACTAATATTTTGGGAAGAGAGTTTTTTTTATTATTATTTGTTTAATATAACCGCTCACCATTTGGTTTGGAGGATTTTAGCTCTGTTGCCTCCAAGATGGTGACAAGCAGGCGACCAATTCCACTTGCCTTCATTGATCGAGCTGTAAAAAGTTATAAAAACATGAACTTAGAGCCAACCTGTTGTAATAATTATTTACATTTACTTAAAGACCATGACGTAAACTGCCAATCAAAAGTTTGGGGTCAATAAGAATGTTTTGTTTTTGAAAGAAGTCTCTCATTTTAATCAAGGCTGCATTTATTTGATCAAAAATACAATAAAAACAGCAAAACTATTAAATATTATTATAATTTAAAATAAGTGCTTTCTATTTTAATATATTTTAAAATGTCATTTATTCCTGTGATGGCAAAGGTGATTTTGCTTCAGAAAGCTTCAGTGTCACATGATCCTTCAGAAATCATTCTAATATGCTGATTTGGTGCTCAAGAAACATTTCTTATTGTTATCAATGTACAAAACAAATGTGCTGCTTCATATTTTTCTTAAAATACTGTGACACATCTTTACAGGATTCCTTGATGAATGGAAAGTTCAAAACAAAAGCATTTATTCAAAATAGATCTCCTTTGTAACATTATGAATTTATTTACTGTCACTTTTGATCAATTTACTGCAACCTTACTGAATAAAAGTATTCATTTCACAAAAATATTACTGACCCCAAACCTTGGAGTGTTGTGTATTAAGTGAATACTCATATTCAGTGGTTCAAATAAATACATAAATAATACTTACACTGGTAGGCCTTTTCCCGTTTCTTCTTCTCTGTCTCAATGAATGCTTCTGATGCTGCTTTTATCTTCTGAACCCATGCAGTTCTAACAGGACATCAGAGAGATTAAACATTTTGTGTCATAAATTTAAAAACAAAAACGATATGTATATCCTTGAAGCAAAACGTAACTGTTTGCCCTAAAACATGCAAATAAAAGGCAAAGGCAAATATCTCCATTTTCATGAGACTCAGATTTGCATTCAAATTCTTTCAATTCCACTTGCAGTGGCATTTCAGCAGCATGAAAAGCAGTTCTTTTTTTCTGCCCCATACAGTGTGATGACAACATTCCTTTAACGGTTCATAAAACCTCCCATGTGTCCAGTAAATAGTGGCTTGCTGATAAGACTGATAAAGTGAGTAATCGCTGAAACTGACCTCTCGTTAATGTTCTCGGTCTTCAGTGTGTACACTCGATCTATGTGGGAAATGTGGAAGACAGGTTCATCGCTGGACGGATCTGAAGGAAGCTTCACCAGAACTTCATTGAGGAACACAGGCTGGGAACACAAACATGTATATCACACAATATCCCAGTGTTTTGTTTTTTTGTTTAAAGGTTTAATCATAAAAGAACACTACTCTATAAAGAGAAGTGGAACCCTACCATCTTATACATCTTGTACTGGGTGTTGGACTTGGGGCTGAAGAGCTTGTCCGTTCCTGAGGAAGTGAACTGCTTGACAGCTTGAATGAACAGCATAAAGTCGTTGAACAGAAAGACGTATAACTCCTTATTGCTCTTGGTCTTAAACACCTTCCCACTGTGGAGCAATTTACGAGGACCCAAGCAGTTGGTCAGAGAGTTGAAGGTCAGATTCTAGACAAGTGGCACAACAGAAGAGTAAGAAATCTACCACACAGCTACTACACATTTCTGAAGGATCATGTGACACTAAAGACTGGAGTAATGGCTGCTGAAAATTCCGCTTTGCCATCACAGGGATATATTACATTTTAATATATATTAGAGGCTTCTTCAAAAGCACCAAAAAATTTTAGACTCCAAACTTTTGAATGATTGTGTACATCCAGACGACAGCTTATGACTGATCTTGTAATGCACGTTTTGAGCATCAGTTATGTCTTGTATCAGAATAAAGATGGTATATAAACCATTCCAAATGTCACATGACTAACCCGTGTGCTTTTTTACCTCTGTGATGCCTTCACATTGCACATGGGATTGGATCCACTCCAGCCTGTCAGAGTTCTCCTTCTCCCTTACGCCTTCATTCACCTGAGAGCACAGCAGCTCTGCCTTCTCCAAAGCCTCTATCAGCTGAACATAGTCCACGTGAGTGTCTGGAGTACTTTCCAGGATCTGGACACAAATATTGGTTAACAAAAAAATTGGTTAACAATGCACTAATCATTCAATATATAAAATAACAGATAGAGTAAAATAAAAAGTTTACTCTGTTCTCACATTTTTAATATGGAGAGGGTAACGAGTGATCCTTTGCATAGGTTTGAGTAAAAAGCTGGACAAAGGCATTCCTTTACAACGGTAGTCTGTAGCAATTTTCTGAAGGAAAAAAAAAAAGTAAATTAACACTGCCACCAAGAATATACTTAAACCAAAAAAAACCTCACATTGATGATGGAAAAATCTAAATTAAGTCATAAAAGTATTTTAATAATATTATTTTAATACACTATTTATCATTATACTATATTATTACACTACTTGAGATATATGCACTTTCAAAAATGTATATGCCATACTGAAGGACCATGAACTGCAAAAAACCTTAATATTATTTATATTAATTCAATAACTAAAAACATTCAAATAAAAAATAACGGGGGAAAAAACTGTTTAAGTGATGTATGTCAGGCTACCTTAAGGAAAGTTTTGAAGTCTGGCTCCTGATCGGTTCTCTGTTGCAGCAGTGCAGCACCGTTCAACTGGCAGCTGCAGAAGCGGATGTAGGCCTGCATGTGTGACAGCTCAGAGACCAGGAGGTCCCCGATCATGTGAACAGGCATGTTCTCTCCCCCGGTCTTTTTCCTTGTCTTCAGGGCCCTGACAATATGCACATCATGCATGATACACTGCACATTGGTAAAAGATACAAATATTTGCAAGTTAACCTCACATACTTGAGAATCTTGGAGTTGCACTGGATAAGCTCCCTCCAGTTGACAAATATCATGTTAATTTCAGCCTCAGTGAGACGACCTGATTCAGACATGGGCTTGTGGAAGACCTTAAGATAGACAACAAAAATAACAATTTTTATCTTCAGGGGAAAATAAATAAATAAAAATACAAATTAAATTATCAAATTAATTTGTTACTGTGTACCTCAAGGACAAGCTGTAGGTCTTCATTGTATTTCTCCTCTGTCTCAATGAGCTCATGTATGTATCCTTGCCGTTTCCTCTCCTGCGGGCTCATTGAATCCAGAGTGCTCTGGTCAGCACACCCTACAAGAAAACAGTACAGGTGAACTCACCCAGACACTTGAAGCCCATAAACACAACAAAACAAGCACAAACTGATGGCTCCAGAAGATCCTTCAACAACCTTACTGCAAACACACTCAAGCACACTTAAAAGCAGGATAATGTCAGTTGCAGCGTGTTGATGACACTTCAAACTGCTCCAGCGTGAATCCTTACCTGTTGATGGTCTGTCCGTTTGACCATCCGGGGTGCCTTTAGTGGTGCCTTCATCGTCCACATCCCAGAGCCGTAAAAATAGCAGTTTACCCCCTGAATGATCGCTCATTTTTATGAGCTGTGCTTTGTAAACCAGCTCATTTACTGTGATGAACACTGCAAGCATGCAGGATTATTCATTCTGTTTTCACCCATAATACAACAGCAGGATAACTGTAACTAGATGGCAGTGAAGATTAGCTAGAGGAATACTATCAGCAAGTCACCGGAAATTCATGAAGGTGGTGTGAAATATATGAGACACTATTAACTGACTAATTATGAACAATGATCAAACAATTAGATCATTACATTGCTATATTTTACTGTAGATAACAAAAGTGGAAATATTTATGGGCTTTTTTGTTTTAATTTGCTTTTTAAAACTGCATACATGAAAGTGTTTGTTTTTTTTGGCACTGAACTCTTATGTTACAAAAATTAAAAAGGAACGACGTTTGTTTTTTTCAAAAGACTTTAATGTCTAGATTTCTTCAAATCAAATAAGTACAAGATCCAAGTATTTGAGATATCTGAAATATTATAAACAACATCCAATAAAATGATATTAAGGCAAACATTTGTCCACAACTTCACAACTATTTGCATAGTTTCCCATATAATATTAACAAATCTGTTTATACAGAAGCGAGTCATGCACAAACATGGCATAAAACGCAGTAAATATGTAACAATACCATTTAAGGCCAAAGCATTGTGCTTAAAATAGCATCAGCAAAACTATATTTGCAAATACACCACAGACAGTAACAAGTTGTCTTCCGTTTTTGTTCTTACATTGATTTCAAACTGAAACTACTGAACAAATTGAAAATAAATAAAATGGAAGCAAAAGAGTGAAAACCATCTAATGATTCAAGGTGAAACTGCCTCCAAAAAGTGACAGTTGTGTGTTCTTTAAAATGTCAAAGTGCCTTCAATAACTAGAGACTAATAATACTAAGTTTAAAGTTGCATTATAACCAGCGTATATTTGTATCATTAGTGTGATTGCAGTTTCACACTTTGTAACATGACTTAAAATGTAAAGTCCCTTAAAATGACCAAACTGAAGAGCAACAGTTTTACTGTGAAATCTCACCATCCCAAAATAACCATATAAATAAAGCTGCCACCTTTAAGACACTTTAAGCAAACTAAATTAAGAAAATTTAACAAATTCAGTTAAGATCAGTCCAGACTACCAGTCAACTGAATAAAAAGCTTTGTTTTAGTTTTAAGAAATGAGATTGGTGAGGAAAGATACAGGAAGGTGATTGGAGTAAATGGTGGTTTCAACAGGACCACCTCCACTGTGAGAGGGGGATAATGGGTCTCATATGGATGAAGGAAAGGAAAGGTGTTACAACCCTACAGAGGAGGACACAAGTGAAGTCAAGGGGAAGGGGAAAAGATGTGTGAGAAATAAACGTGTGGCTAAATATGGAGTATGAGAAGAGGAAAAGACATTAACATTACATTAGATACTACATATACAAGTGTAAAAGACTGGAAATACCCTTTCAATTATAACTGCAAAAATAAAATGAACCATTAGGCACCATAAAATAACACTAAATATTGATAATTTTTAAAGCAGGATAAAAATGTCATTATAATAATGCAATTAAATTGTAATACACTCCGCCATAAATACAAATCATTTCATATAATAAACACCCACATTTATGGAGCATAGACAGCAACAGTTGTTTCTTTAAATAATCTGAAACCAATTTAATTTTCAAAATAAAAAAAGCAAATTTTATAGTTGCAAACACCACCAAAAACTGGCAAAATGATTCAAAACACATAACCAAAATAGACTGGTCTGTTTATGGGTCTCTACTTACACTGCTGACTGGGGTCAGAATCAGAGGTGGTCATTTTCACATAGTTGGTAGGAATCAAGCCCGTGACCCCATTGAGTTCTCCTTTCCACCAGTCAGGATTGCTTTTGTCCAGCACGTTGATAATTTGACTCTTCGAGAAGCTCAGCTCGTCCTCATTTGCTGTGGTGTAGTCGTATATGGCGATGACTTGGCCGACTAGAGTGAGGAAAGACAGTGAGAGCGATAAGGAGAGATTCACAAAAATAAAACATTAACCCTGGAAAGCTGTTCTGTTTCTTACCGGCCACGGATGCAGGTGTAGATTTGCCGCTGTTTGAGCCCAGAAGCTTGACGTGTGAAGCAGGGAACCAGCCCTTCTGACGCTTTTTCCCCCTGGCCTGAAGACACAAATAAAAAAAACTTTTGCAGCCACTTTGATTTTTTTTTATCTTTAATTATTGTGTGTACAATTCCAGATTGATAGTACTACTGACAGTCAATTAAAAATCAGCTAATAACTGAAATACACCGATATATCAACCAATACACCCATTATAAATAATATGGGTCATATGATGGAACACATGGAAAAAGTATTAAGTAAAATCATTAAAACTGTGTTTTATTATTTCCTTGATTAACATAAGTAGAGGGAATGGCTCATTTAAGGTATTTAAGGATGAACTGCTCACTCGCCTGCAGTTCTCCGAGCCACCAGCCGGAGGGGTTCTTGGTGAGGATGAGGATGAGCTGTCCTGGGGCTAGATTCAACTGCTCTGCACCAGCAGCTGTGTGCGCAGTGGTCACCTGGGCCACTTCTACAAACAAAATAACACGTTATAGGTTTAAATAATTATGATTAATTACTGTGATTTAATTTTGACATAACTTGATGTTGTTATGTACTTACCTGGTTTCTTTGCAGGTGTTCCAAGTTTACCAGAGAGACTTGATGCCTAACAAGGAGAGAGAGAGAGAGAGAGAGAGAGAGAGAGAGAGAGAGAGAGAGAGAGAAAAAGTATTATTATCACAAACCAACAACCTGTATAAATGTCTTTAAAAACAAAAATAAAATTACATCAGCCTCCTTTGGCTTGACATAATTGGAGGGGAAGACTCCTGATCTGTCTCCGATGCTGCCTCTCCACCACTCCCCTTCTCTCTCTGATACCAGGATGGTGTC
>JAUZSZ010000125.1:18419221-18430633 GCA_034780575.1 Labeobarbus marequensis
AAATTATGATCCCATACCTGGATATGAAAACACCAAAAATCGAAGAGTTTTCTCTTTGGGAAGATTATGGTCTGAAAGATCTTCTGACCACTCCTCAACAATCATTTGACATTGATTTCAAGTTCTTGTATCAGAAAAACCCAGACAAACACACATTTGATCTAAACCTTGAGCCAATCTATGAAGCCTTCACTGAAAATGCCAAGATCTTGAGCTTACATTTTGAACTTGGACGAGACCACTTGGACGAGTTCCTACAACGAAGCCAGAATTCAGTATGAAAAGTACAAAATTGACACATCAAATCAGCCTCCAAGATATTTCACTGTTCCTGGATACACAATACCTATACTAAACCTTGAGATTTCAGCCTTCCGAGGTCAATTGCCTGCATTCAGTTATTTCATACCCAAGGAGGTAAGCACACCAAGCTTTAAAGTTCCTTTGATGGTGTTTTCAGTGCCATCATACACCCTTGTGCTTCCATCTTTGGAGCTACCAGTCTTGCATGTCCCTGAGACCCTTCGAGCCTTGACCCTACCCACATTTACAACACCAGAAATTAAGAATAACATAATGATACCTGCATTTGGAAATATGATATATGAGTTCTCAGTCAAATCCCCCGTAATAACTCTGAATGCCAATGGTGGCCTGTATAATCAGTCTGACATTGTGATCAAGTTTGATGTCTCGTCAGCATCTGTTTTTGATGTCCTCAAAGGTAAACTTGATGGCAACACCACCATCAATAAAAGGAGAGGTCTGAAGATGGCCACAAGTCTGTCCTTTGTACATATGAATGCTGAATGTAGCCATGAAAGCACTGTGAGCCTCACCAAGAGGAATATGGAGGCTTCCTTAACAAACTTGGCTAAAGTTAAGCTCCCAGTTTTAGTAATGGACCTAAATCAAGTGCTTTGAGGTAATACTAAGTCTAAACCAAATATAGCCTCTAAAATCAAAGTTAACTACACTTATAATTTACCCATAATTGAGATGCACGGCACTGGAAGCATTGATCACAATTTTGCTCTCGAGGCGCTGCTATCTTATTTCTCTTTGGAGAGCACTTGGAAAGGAACAACAGATGCGACCATCATGGAAAGTGCAAATATTGCTGGATCTTTGGACAATGAAGCAACTATTTATTTGAACGCTAATGGTCTTCGTTCCACACTGAAAACTGATCTAACCTCTAAGGTCTACCACCAAAAGGTTGGTTCCTGGAATATGGATGTCACTAAGAACCTCGCTCTTGAGGCTTCTCTGCGGCGTGTTTATGCTACAATGACTTACACAAGCACCAGTGCAGCTAGTATTGCATCGTTTTCAACAAACGGAAAGCAAAATGTAAAGGTGACACTTGAGTTTGTTCCACTGACAACTTTGTCAGCTAATCTTGACATTGACATATCGCAGCCGAGTAACCTCGGACATGCTGGCATAGTGCAGAACGTGGATCTTTCCTTCACTTCAGACGAGCAGAAATTACTTTGGAGTGGCAAGGAACAACTAGCAACACTGATCCATTCCTCTGATCTGACACTATCAAACAATCAGTCTGAAATCCGCATGGAAATGTCTGAATCCATTGAGGGGAATGTTGCATTCCTGAAGACTATCAAATTACCAGTCTACCATAAGAGTCTATGGGACATATTTAGATTTGGTGAGGTGACCAGTACTGACGAATTGCAGTTTCTCAATGCTTCGACTGTTGTGGTATACACCAAGAGCATAGAGGGAACACTATTTGCACTACCTACAAAATTGTTTGATAATGGTGTCACGTTTAATATCCCACAAATAACAGTCGGAGTTCCTAATTGGTTTAAAGAACTTCTGCAAGGAAGTGGATATGCGATTTGAAGAGCCTGACCTGCAAGATTATATTTCAATACCACCAGTAATAACTGTTCCAGATTTTAGCGTACCTTTGACTACCCTCCGTGTGCCATCCTTTGTCATTAATTTGATAAATCTACAAATCCCCAATGAGATCAGTACACCAACCGTTGATATTATTTTGCCTGGTTTACCAAAAGTGGAAATCCCTAGCATTAATGTAAAAACTAAATATCTGAAAGACAAAATGGCTCATTTGTTTGTTAGTTTGCCACAGTATGAAATCATCATCTCGCCGTTTACACTTCCCAAAGCATTTGACATTGGCGACTACCCAATTCGCGTGGATGACATCACAAAAACACTATATCATTTTGAATTGCCAAGTGTTATCATCCCAGAACAAAAAATCGAAGTCCCAGAAATATCACTTCATCTCCCATCTGGTGTGTTTATTCCAGCCTTTGGTTCCCTGTCAGACACTGTCAAAGTGTCTTCTCCAATTTATAACAATACATGGACTGGAAATATAGAAAACAAAGAGTCAGGAATTGTTTGCACATTGAAGTCCACCTGCACTTCCACTATGGTTTTTCTGGAGTATAACTTGGATGGTAAGCTTAAAAGATTTATACACATTCATATGAGGAATTAATGGCACAAACATAATATTATATCATCTAAACAAATAATTAAACATGTATATATACAATTTATCTGTCAAGCATTGTGCAATGTTTGTCAATGAATTTTTAGCGATTGCCACCATCCTTCTTGAGAATGGAGCTGTGGGTCTAGATGGAAGAAGTACCTTTACCCATCAGGATGTGAATATAAACTGGAAACATGATCTTTATCAGAATCTAAGGTAAAAACAACATTTCAATTACTCAAACCTACGCATTTATACAGTCTCCTGTCATAGTTTCCTAATAATGTTTGATGATTTTTCAGAACGAAACGGGATGAGTCCTCAGTTTCCAGGTAATCTCTTGAATTTCTGTTTTACATAGGCCTTGTTTTGCTTAACGTATTGCAAAATAGCAATTTGTTTTTACTCTGCAGTACCTCACGACATACACTGGGCATTGACGTAATGAGCCAGACTTTTGCTGACTTGAGGTTTCGATATGCATCACACAACAATGGAATCACGTCCTCGATCTCCTCACCAGCAGCTGGCTTCATCGGGTTCCAATTCACTAGAAGGTCACCATCTCAGTTTTATGCGAAACTGTTCAGCAGATATTTGGTAAGAAAGTGATCATTTTTGGTCAACAATATCTACAGCTCATTGAAATATTGTAACAAAATGTCTGTATTGTTTATCCAGTCAACCCCTGAAAAGGACACAGACCTGATGAGTTTCAAGGTGACTTTGAAGAACTCTGAAAAGCTGAATATTCAGGTTAGCTATCATATCAATGGATTATCAGACATGATAAATGGACTTAAAGACAGACTTCCTGCCATCATAGCATCTCTTCACAAGTTTATCAACCAGTACCACGTCAGTTACCTTGGCATAGACCTGAACCATTCTGCCCTAAAGCTGAAGAACGCACTCTCCAATGGCATTGACAGAGCTTACCAGGAGATCCCACGCATGACTGATGCTCTGCAGACCTCAATTGAGCAGCTCAGACAACAGGGTAAAAAGATGTGGAGGAGAACGCTGGAGAACTTGCCCCAAATTGATCTCCAAGAGTTGAGCAGAAGGTTCTCCATCAGCGCTAATGAATTCCTTCAGAAGTATGAGGCAAACATGCGGGTTCTTTTGGATGCTGCCATGAAGTTCTTGAGGGACACCAAATTCCATTTGCCAGGTCTGGAGGAGAAACTTACTGGGCAGGAGTTGTACAATAAGATCAGGCAGTCCATTTCCAAAGTGATTGATAGAGCTACTACAAGGTTTTTTAGTCTCATAGAAGCCGTTGCTGACACCATTTCAGGTCACATTAACGAAGTAGAATTTACTGTTCCTGGTACAACTAAGGTTATTAGTGAGAAGAACATTTTGAAAGATCTGAGGACTGCCATGAAATCAGCAAAAGATCAGATTATGCAAGCGATAGAGGGATGGGAAAACTTCAAAGTGGAGAAGGTGTTCCAAGACCTGTTAAACTCTGTGAAGGTTTACATCCAGAAGGCAGAAGAGTTCCTGAACTCTCTGAAGACTGGAAGAACTGGAAGAAAAAAACTGGAAGAAATTTCCTCTTACATCAATGGGGTTTACAAAGAGGCAGGGAACTTACAAGTGACGCAGAAGATTTGTGAATGGATGCGGGAGGCTAAAAGAGGTTTGTCTGAACTCAAGGACTTCAGCAAAAGTAAAATCCAGGAGCTGTACAATGAAATATCAATGGAAAAGCTCATCTCTAATCTAAATGATCTTCTCATGGTGGTCGATTCGTATATCAGTAGTCTGTTTAAGAGCTACATTGCATTATTGAAGTCATTACCTTCATATACAGAGCCATACATACGGGTTTCAAACAAAAAGATGGATGTGGATATTCTTCTTCCTTTCTATTGGAAATCTTTTAGTGAATGGCCCAGCATGGCATAAACCTTTTATCTAAAAATTCTGCATTAGAAACACTTTTTTTGTCAACCGTTTTCTGTCCATTATTGTTTCACTAAACAGTGTTTTATGAATTTTGTATGTCATTTTAGTATTTAATTTAATTTCATTTTAATTAATTAAAGTATAAATAATATACTTATGTAATGAATGTCTGTCTTGGTAAACTGTTTTGAAAATATTATTAAGCTAATATGATTTTGGAAAATATTGTATTTAAAGAAATGTATAAATAAAAACATTACGTAAATTGGAGTAAAAACCATATGCAGTGTGCAAAGATTATCACAAATAGCAAGTGTTTACATAATCAGAGGACTTTGGAGTACTCGTGAACTTTTTAGTGAAATGTTGAAAGAATAGCATTACTCAGGTCATCAGATTGTGGTTTGTTGGTCCTGCAACAGATGCTGGATGACAAATTCTTAGAAATGTCCTTTACAGTTCTCCAACATTGTTTTATTGTAAGATTTTTGATAGTGTTTACAGCTTTTGGCCAAAAGAGGACGATGTCTTCATGACAACAAATGACCACACGGCTGTGGATTTCACTTCTCGCACCTCATAAGATAATAAATGGTTAACCGCCTATGCCATTTCACTCCACTCAGTGCATGGTCACACCAGTCTAATATAGTAGGTTACATTCCCACCATATACTGCCCCTGGTTACCTGGTGGGGAACAGTTCCCTCCTGCCGTTATTTCATATAACCTCATCAAAAGAGCCCCAAAACAAATGTTGCTAAGCAGAGAGACTGCCACCTGTTTGGAATCTGGGCTTGTGCTATGTCCAAGTGCGTGCTGCTTTTCCCACAGCAGTCTTTTCAGACGAGGTCAGAGGTCATCAGCACCAGAGTGGAGGTGTGAAGGATAGGATGTAGGCCTCATCTGTTTTTTTTTTGTTTTGTTTTGTTTTTTTTGGTACCTGGATGCAGTCCATCATTTTTTTCTTCCAAATTGACAGGCACAAATCTTTAGACTCACTTAAAACTAAGCATAGCCTGAGTGTTTAGACTCAGAATGTCTTCTTTAGACGTTTAGACTTAAAGAATGTCTTCTCGCTCATCTTGCATTAACACCTGTGTTGTTTCCTAGGAACTTCCTGTCAATATTTTGCCAACAACTTTGCACTATGGCACTAGATGATGTGTTCCTGCTCAAGAAACTTTCAAATATTAATTTCTCCATCTAAATCTCATGCAACAGATGGATAACAAATCTGCTTTTGATAGCTGATCCTTTTCACCACCATTAATATTAAAAACCTGAAGTTTGATGACAAGGTACATGTCCAATAAAAGCATAAATTCGGTTTGGTGCATCGATAGATTACGTTTCCATATCCAGTTCTTCAGGACGTGATTATTTTTGTCTTGCCTAAAGTACTATCTACATTTGTGCATCTGCTCCTGGAAGAAAGGGAATTAAAGCAGTAGCCTGCTACCATATTCATGATGAAGTGTTTTCTTAGGAAAGACGTTTTCCATTTCTCTTGGCTTTTGTTCATTCACTTGTCAGAGGTTTAATGTAACACTCCAAAGAGTATGCCAGTTATTATTTAGCCATGGATACTTGGCAAAACAACTTTAGTTGATGTTTCACAAGTAACTGAGTAGCACAGAGTAGCTGTCTGCTGTTTTCCGAAGGATTTCCAAATGGAAGCGGCGAGTAAATTGGTTGCTATCCATTTTTTTTCCCCTCACCACTGGGTTTCCCAATCCCAAGATTCATGTATAATATTTCTGCCTAAAATTTAGAAGAAGTATCAAAAAAAATACACCAAAACATTGGATGATACTGTGAATGAAAGGACGTTTGTTGTTAGTTTTATTCAAGGACCCACAGCATGTGAAGATGAACTTCAGGATATGGAGAATCAGCCTCCCAGTTGTGACCCCCAACATTTTTGTAGTGTGTGATCACCCAGACATAACATATTGCTTTTCCCTAACAGACAGTGTTCATACATTGCGTTGGTTAAAAGTTCAGTGAAGATTCATTCTTTTTAAAGTGGGCATGAATTTGACCTTTAGATAAAACACGTTTAAGCAAGAATGAACTTGAATGATCACAAAATTGTTAAAGACACTGGTCTAAAATCAATAGCCACCTGCTATTTTCTTTTTTTTTTTTTTTACTGGTGATTAACTCCTAAAGATGATTTATTTTATGTTATTTTATTTTATATTTGTTGCAGCAGTACAAAACATCAATTTTCCATAATTTAAAAATAAATAAATACATTTACTAGAGAAGTAAAATTGTGTATGAGAATGTATCTTGAATTAAATTTAAAATTTTAGAGATTTTTATCTTTTTTTTTAAACATACTGCTAATCTAAAAAGAATAGTTGTTTGGCAATGGGTTAAGAAATAAATCTAAATACATAGTTTGAAGATTTAATTTTTTTCTTAAACTGTTTGCATAAATAGTAAAATACTGATAATTTGCAGTGAAAGTGCACTTGTTTGTGTTGCAGATTTAGCCAGAATCAAATAAGTAGAAAAGTCAAAAGCCTAAACAAAGCAGCTTCAGCTCCATAAGCACAGATGTTAACAAGACATTTCATAACAACATCCGTGATCTTCAAATATCCCTGAGCTGATTCAGTGCCAGTTCTAAATAATCTAATTTTTACAGAGGAGTAGGCTAACAAGTGAAAACAAAATGTCAGTGATTTACAGAGTGTGTAAAAGGCAATAAAACATGCACTGCTTTATGCCGCTCCACCCACTCCACCATCCAGACCTGCTGCAGCTGGAAGAAGGCTATAAACTGATAAAAAATCACATGGACAGATGATTTCATGCTTCTTAGCTGTTTTGCTTTTCACTTGACCTTCTTACAGATCAAATGCTGACTGTCTCTCTGCTAGTCGCTGGCATTTGGGTATCATCAGCTCCTCATACCAGCATCATATTAATCAAAAGGTCATTCATTTTCTCCACTCCCCAGTGAACTTTTCATCCAGAGTGACAAAGTTCAGGCTGACTGACTACAAACTAAAATGAAAATTTGTGAAAAATTGAAACCTGTCTACTTTCTTGTTTATGCCAATCAGGTGACTTAAGGGTTAAACTTAATGTTACACATTGGTGCTTTTTTCATGAAGTAAACACCGGTTAGAATTTATGCATTTTCCAATTTGTGTGTTTTTCTTTTTGTCCACAGAGACCAAAAGCCTCCTTATAATCATCTATGCTATGTCTGTTCATAAATCACAGGGATTTGAGTCTTTTGAGGGAACTTTTAAAAAGAAAGTTCGGTGGATGAGCAGGTTTCAGATTACCCATTTGTACCATTACTCATCTATTTATTACATGCTCTCTGTGCAGAAGCAAATAAGGACTTTCTTCAAACTTCCATAAAACTTCATTCGTCGCAATGAATTGGTCTATTCTTTTTATAATAATTATTATTATTATTTTAAATGAAGGAGATAATTTTACCACTATATTTGGGTTTTAATGTCAAACATATTGCAATATAACAATATTGCAGTATTTTCTGTCAGACAATGTCTACATTACATTGCATTGATTTGTAAACATTTCTTCAAATGCAGTCTACTGAATACATCACAGTTATGACAGCATGAAGGCTTGAAATGATGTATTACCTTCCACATCTTAAAATAATGATTTCATGTGGCTTCCAACCATCTACTGACATTTTCAAGAAGTCTGGAAGCTAAAATAAGTAGCCTGTTTTACATTTCCTCTATATGGTGCTCAGTCAACTGATGAAAATTTATGCCATATAATATTAACACTTGAGAAGCTGGACAGAGCTGAAGAACACATATAGCCTACTGTAGGTTTTATATGGACACCGAGGCATTTAGAAATTAAACACTGAAAGTGATTTATTTATTTTTGTTGTAGAGTTTTTTTAGCTTGTACATTATTGCCAAAGCTGTTTGTTTTGTTGTGGTCTAAATGATGGTACAAATGTCTGAATGTATGATTATTATTTATCTCCTTGTTTTAAAAATTAAACCATTAATATTTTAATATGGATTTTACTAGTTCAAAGTTGATAGTCTGGGTCTGGGACAAGGGTAAGACATTAAAATCTAAAATACATAATAGGCCTGTGAAAAATAGAAAAAAATTATGCATGCATTAAAATAATGTTTTCGAAACCATTTTAATGGACTATTATATATATATATATATATATATAATGTTTTAATTATTTATTTTTTCTTAGTAAGTTTAGTTAGTTTTAATTTGAATCGACCCTTGACACATAAAGGAAACACCCATGTGTCCTCAACGTTTTGGCTGTGGGCAGAGAATATTGCAATGGGCATCTCTTAAATTACATAACACATATTCATATGCAAAGGTTGGAAGGCACATGCTGGCAGTGGTGACAGTCTGTCATTCATTTTTGCTCTCTGTGTTTAATTAATGGCAGCCGAGGGTGACCCTAAACCAGTTTAAACCCATCACCCCATAACAGAGACCTGATGCAGGACAAGCAATGCCAGACAAAAGAGCAACACTGCCAATGATTTCTATTTGAAATGTCAAATGTAATGAAATCTGGCGGATGAATTTACCACTAGTAACATGAAGGCAGGAAATGACATAATTGCAGCCCATCATAGACACACACCAGTACAGAGAGTGTGGTATTATATGTGGGCAGTGAACCAGATGGCAACTAATATTGTGATTTAATGTTGTTTAGCATGATTTTCAAGTTAAAGTTATTTCATGTTCAGTTGTAATACTTCTGGGAATATATAGGCCTATATTTGTATTAACTAAATTCTAATGTATTGTAAAGTGCTGATTTGTGAGTATTTGCATGGATATAAAATCATAAATACATACAGTTAAATAATAAATAGCAGTGCATAAAAGCAATAAATTCTGCATTATTTTCTGAATAGAGGCACAGATGGTTGAATGGGGAAAGTTTTTTCTTCAAATGTATTGAGGCAGGATTTAGAGGTTGTAGTGATGAAGAGCTTGTTTGATAAATGTCTCTGAGTAGCAAGGGGAGAAAGAAGAAACTGATGTGATCAGATATGACGGGCCAGGTGCTTTACCAAACACCAGGCGCCCCCTCTTCCTTCTGACCCCTGCATGTGTAAATCATATCCTTTTCACTAATACACATACACACACACACATGCTCTCAAGTCCTAAAGGCCCCACAGGAGCAAGACACTAATATGGACTTTTAACCACACAGGGCACTTGAAGATTTTGGATGCATCTGTTTCTAACCATTTTGGCTGCAGATTATGTGTGTGTGGGTTGCGCAGTGCCTCTAACGGACAGCAGTTCCCCCCTTGAGAGCTCAGATAATGTAGCTCAACCTGTTGGGTTTGTCATACATGTAAATCACTGCAGCAGGTTTCAAAGTGACTCTCTAAGTCTTGTGGTGATTTACAACCAAGCTGGAGCATAAAACAACAGCTGGCCACTGACTGAGCAACATATTACAGATATGGCAGCAGAGTGAATCCTTTCTGTGTGGCACTTGGAATTTTGAAACATTTCCAGGCACTTGTGTGTCAGATGTGTGGAAGCTGCTTTGAAACGAAGGAATGCCTTTCAGTCAAAGTGGTTAGCGTTTAAAAAAAAACTGATAACATGCAAATAGAATTTAAGTGCACTATTTTTGTGTATGTTGCAATGGACAGTAATCGTCTGACAACTAGAGGTGTGGATGCAGCATCACAAATATTTTCAGCTACCAATGGCATTGTATGAAATGTTTTATTTGCAGGGAGCCCTGATTAATTGATTTCACAAGCAAAGTTCTTTAATGGCATGGAGGTTATTAGATGAAATGGTTTGTACATGGCTGGTCATGTGATGCAAACTAGTCAACTGCATGAGGTGCTCCACGTCAAATGTTTGATCACAATAAGACATGAAAGAGAACTTAGTTTAGTACTCACATGCCATGTGACAGCCGCTTTCTGTGCACTTGCTTTGGATGTGCGCTCAGAAAATCGTATATCAGAAGTTTAAACTAATATGGTTTAAAATGTATGATTTCAGCGTGATAGACATGATGATCAAAACCAAACAGATGTGTTTTAGCAGAGTATCTGAGATAAGAGCTTTAATTGCACAGCCCTATTCTGGAAAAGGTGCAGGGAGCAGTAGCTCATTTGCATTTAAAGAGACATGAACAAAAACAGCCTGTTTCTGCATCCACTCAAAATAGCCATATTTCAGATGATATAATAAAGGATCTGTAGGGTATTTTGATCTGAAACTTCACAGACACATTCTGGGGACACCTGAGACTTATATTACAAATTGTAAAAAGGGGCATAATAGGTCTCCTTTAATTTATTTATTTATTTGCTTCCAATGATGATACAAGCTTTGTAATGGTGATAAATCAGGGTTGTGAGTTTAGTAACTCCCCATCTTCTATGTTAAAGCATTTTTGGACTGAACCACCAGCTTTTTTGATAGCAGTATTGATTTTTCACCACTGGAAATGTATTGCAACTATTGCATTCAATAATCACATTAGTAGCCATGGACTAAAAAGGGAAGCAGACTGAGATAATATGCTATTTGAGACAATGTCAATGAAACACTTCAACTAAATAATGTACATCTGTTTCTATATATTTTTTCACTTTCTTCCTTCAGCTGTCATTAAATTCACCTTTATATCCTGAAATCAATTATTTATCCTGAATCAGTGTGATTGCTTGGCCTTGGCCTTAAAAACAAACATCACGTTTACTATAGGATCAAGAAGCTGCATTCATTTCTGACATTTCTCTGTTTCTCTGTAAAGTTAATGTTTTATGCATCTTTCTGTTTATAAATTCAAATGAATATCAAAACCACATATAGCTGATTTCTTGTAATCACATCTGAACTCCAGTTTTGTGTCCTCAATCCTCAAGTCTTGTGAAACTTTTGATTAATTCTCTTAGTTAAAAAGGAAAAAATAGGGAACATACCAAGAAAAACAGCTGTGTTATG
>JAUZSZ010000125.1:18490609-18500938 GCA_034780575.1 Labeobarbus marequensis
TGGGGGCGTTCCCATAGCGTCTCCGGACGCAGCTCTCGTTCCCTTCAGGGAACCATGGTTACATACGTAACCTGGTACGTTTTCCTCTGTAACCATTTAAAAAGTGATCAAGTGTATGATGCCTAGTGTTTTAAAATCTGTTTAGAGTTCTGTAGTGCACACCTTTAGCTGGAGAATCATCAGAGCATTTTAATGAAGCAGTTGTAGTGTACAGGCACTGCATTAAGAAAAAAAAAGAATGCCATTTTGTGAAGTTGCTCACCACTGAATTACTGGAACTGCTTGGTCATAAAGCTCATGATACTAAAACGGTATATCTTTAATAGCAGTTTTTTCATTGTCCTAAAAAACACTGATTTGATTTCCCAGTTGTTTGGTACTGGGATGTCTTTCATTTCTGCAGCATTTGCAAAACTATTTGTCACTTACAACATAAAATATCTGAACAAATGAAGTGATATTGAAGAAAAAGTGCATGAGTTGGTTGTTTTGAAATCTGTCTCCAGTGGACTTACAGGAACCTGAAACAGACTTCTGTAAATCCATACAAACAATCAATGTGATTTATCTAAAAGATAACAAAAAAAACAACAACAACAACAAAAAAAAAACCTGCATTACCACACTGACCTTCATTTTATCCAAGACTTACTTACCATGACAAGAAACTAAATACAAAGCCGTCAATCTGCGAATCTGATTAATTCAAGGTACACCGATGCACCGATGTTGATAAAACATGTTTATTCTCTCCACCCACAATTTAGACCAATAAATAGGGTCTGCACTCAACCACCAGCACTAGACTCCTTGCTTTGGAAAGAGCCACTGCTTGAGCTTCCGGCTGCTCTTCTTCGTCCAGCAACTAAAAATTAGTTGGTTTCTGCTCTTCTCTGAATAGCTTGTGGACTGGGCTCGTGGTACATACTGGTACCTGTTTGGCAGGAGAAGTGACCTGTGCAAGGGGACCATCAGCCCTCCAGGCCAACTAGTTATAGATGAAAAGAGAAAAAACAGAGTGCTTCGAAAAGGTAAGAAAGCTTTATTTCAGGGGGATTGAAGGTTAAAACAGCTTGAAAGCGTACTAATAATACTAATTCTCCATTTCTTAACCTACAGAATTTGATGAGTTTGAAGTACCTAGAAACCTAGACGTTATCGTGATTGGAAGCGGTATCGGTGGGTTGACAGCAGTGGCAGTTTTAGCCAAACTAGGAAAGAAAGTCCTGGTGTTGGAGCAAGACAAGCAGGCAGGAGGCCTGTGCAAGAGCTTCACAGTAAAAGGCTTTGAGTTTGACTGTGGTAAGATGCATTCAGCAGTGTTCACGGAGCTAAATGATTGCTGCTTGAAATGCTGAAAGTATTTTAATAATTTATGTACTTTTGTCATAAAGGCTTCCATTATTTGGGACAACTTCATGAGAATGGCTTCTTGAAAGTTGCATTGGATTTGATCACCGATGGCCAGCTGCTTTTTGCTGAGCAGGGTTCCCATGTGGACACCGTTGTTATCGGAAAAGGCAAACAACATAAAGAATACACTATCTACAGCAGCAAGAAGCAGATGGAGGCTCATCTTAAAAAGCAGTTTCCCAATGATACTAAGGCGGTAGAGGAGCTTTTCAAAATCATGAAGGTGCTTATTCAATGATTTGTTGAAGATTTTGTAAATACCATTGAGTATGGCCATTAAAAACCCTATGAATTATAAATGAATATCTCAAATTTTTTCCTGATAGATCTGTTCAAAGAAGATCTATCTGCTGTGTATGCTGAAGATGGTCCCTCTCTGGTTTGCTCGCTTCATTCTGTGCAGTAGAATAGCAGACTTGATCTCTTCAATTTTCAAATACTCCCGCACCAGTACAACAGACGTGGTCAAGTCTTTCACCAGCAATCAAGACCTCCTCACTGTGTTCTCTCAAATATTTTATGGTCAGAGAGAAAATGTCTACTGTGTTCCCAACTTATTTTGCATTGAGTACATTTTTGAGAAGTTTTAACTGGAATCACTGTTTTCCTCCTGAAGGTGTCCCACCAAAAAATGCCAGCTGCATGATCGATGCCCTCTTCTTGCATCACTCCAAGCGTGGTGTGTACTATCCTAAAGGTGGTGCCAGTGAGATCCCATACCACATCATCCAGGTTTTGGAGAAGCATGGAGGGAAAGTCCTGGTCAATGCTCCTGTGTCCAGCATTCTAGTTGAGGGAAGCAAAATGCGTATGGTGAGTTTGCGGTCTGATCCTGAGACAAAAATTGATGTTCAACAGCCCCATCGGAACCCAAAATAGGTTCTCCATTACATATTTGCATTCTCAGTCTGCATTGTTTTCTTTTTTTGTCTGACCAGGAGTGGCTGTCAAGACAGGGGGTGAAGATGTTGAAATTCGGGCTCCTGTGATCATTTCAAATATTGGCATGTTCACCACATTCAAGAAGCTTTTGCCTCCGGAGATTCAGGCAAATCCGGGTAAGCAAGCGAACATCTTCAATATATGTGATACTATGAACCAAGTTATGAACTCAAAAGCCCATCAGTGGTCATATGATGGTGTGTGGTAACACATTTTTTTACAGACATCAAGGGCTATCTTCATACTTTGAAACCAGGCAAAGGATTTTTACAGGTGTTTGCAGGCTTTAATGCCACCAAAGAAGAACTGGGCATATCTTCAACCAACATGCGACTCTATAAGAGCAACAACATGGATGGAATGTAGGTGTCCATCTTCCACAAGTCCATCTTTCACTCTTCAATGCTATTATGTTAACACAGTGATGAGAATAAACCATAATATGTGAATATAATGGTTAGGATGGAAGAATACTTTGCTTCAGACAAGGAGGACGCACCTGATAACATCCCCATGATGTATAACTCCTTCCCCTCTGCAAAGGATCCCACCTCGTGTACCCGCTTCCCAGGTTTCTCATATGTCCTTTGCTCTATTCTTCAAAGTTTTATACATTTGTCTGAATCTATTTGCATTTTTAGGACAGTAACGTATCGTGATCCACACCATGGTCAATCCAAAGTGGTTTGGACAGTGGAACAAGATCAGTGAGACTGAAAGAGGTCAAGAATATGAAAAATACAAGATGAGATTTGCTAATAATCTCTTTGATTGGGCTTGTGTCCACTTCCCCAAACTGAAAGAGAAGGTAAATTAGTCCTGTATTATATTTGAGTGCTGCTTAATAAGTGAGCTGCAATAAAGTTTAAAAAGCAGAAACTATGTAAATAATTATCTGTTTTTGTAGTTGGTGATGTTGCATGCAGTCACTCCCATCAATATGCATGGGCTGGGGGCCACACATGGATCCATGCTGTCTGCAGAGCTCAGTCTGGAGAGATACCAGCCTCTGAACATTGCCATGACCAGGTGCAACACTCCCGTCAAGAACCTCTACCTGTCAGGTAATACTCCGAGTTTGAGTGATAAGACATTTCATGAGCACAGCAATGTAGGAAGTCAGTTTATTGGATCAGCCACCATTAATAAGAAATATTTGACTCTTAATGTTGTGATTGACCAGTCATAATTATCACAGAAAGCTTTATAAAATATTAAATATTTAAGTGGCTCCTTAAAGATAGTAGTGTGTTTTGCCAGGTCTGCTTACAAATGTATGTTCTTGTGTTTCATCTCAGGGCAAGATGTTTTCTCTGCTGGTTACTCTGGTGCTTTACATGGTGGACTTCTCTGTGCTTCAAGTGTTGTGGATCACTGTCTTTACATTGACCTTCTGCTCCTCCAAAAGAAACTGAAGAGGCAGACAGTCAAGAAACTAGAGTGAAAAAAACTATAAAATATGTGAAAGATACTGAGATGGATATATCAGTCGTTAATCTATTTCATTCCCATTTTTAACATGTAAAAACAGCAACACAAAGAGTAAAGGTTTGTCACTATCATTATCTACAGTAAAAACTCTTATATGTTCGGTGATGTCAACTGCTTGCTTGCTTGCTTGCTTGCTCTGAGTAAGGACCAAAATGCTGTTAAACAAAAATAAGTTGAAGTACAAAGTTTGATAAAAAAACATTTTTGTTTTGATGTACATTTGTCCAATGTGCTACAATTGCCCCCTGCATTAAAAATGTACTAATGATCAAACAGCCAGTTTTGCCATTTTGAGTGTAATCAATAAATGGACTGTTGGTTTATAATCTTAGGCATCAATGACTTTAAATTATATGTATACTCACATATTCCAAAGCAACAGAAATATTTGCAATGCAATATCCCCAGCACACAAAAAGAAATCTGGCTACTATTTGTAACGTTACTTAAAAAAATGCTGATGCACTTGACTTAAGGACTGAAATCTTTTAAGTGATTGATTCCAGGGGCGGTGGCAAGAAAAAACTCTGCCACGAATTATCACAGAATAAAATATAAATATAAGCAGTGTTTCATGTGTTACTTTTCAGCAGCTGCGATGACAGCGTAACGCAAAATAATGTCAAGAAAACATATCTTTCATTATGGTTGCATCACACGGGCATGCAGCGCGACCAGTCTAGTACTATAGGCTTCATTAACAAATGACTCTTATGAACCGGTTCTTCAAAAACACAAAGCGTGGCTCAGTTCACTAACAAATTATTTTTTACATTTGTTCGCGATCACAAAATTACTGCTTCTCGGCTAACTCTGACATCTTTAGGTTTCAGCTCCATAGAAAAACATGGGAAGATCTGAAGTTCTCATTGGTTTGATGGTGTTTATGGTACAAAAATGGTAAAACCATGTGTCTGGGGCACTTGTAACACTGGTTCCAGGTATCCTGAGGGGATGGACAATTTATTTTATTATTCAACATTCATTTTCTGGTTTCATACTCTCATTGAGTTACAATTTTCATCTGCTCAAGCAGAATTTAATGTAATCTTGTGCATTAGTAACATATGTCTGGCTCTCTGGTTTAAAGTTAAATCCATGCTAATGTACAAACCTTGGCTTTGCTTGCTGGCTTGTCTTAAAGTTTTGTTTAAAAAACAAATCGTTTGGTCAGTTAGATGTTCTAGGTGTTTGCTAAAGTGTTGCTGGTTGGTAGGATATTCTGGGTGGTTGCTAGGCTCTTGCTATGCATTTTCTGGGGTGTTGCTAGAGTATATGGTTGATAGTTTGTTCTGGGTGATTAGACATTCACCTCTCTTAAAAGAAAATCAAACGTTGTTTCTTAAAAATCGATCCACAATATTAATATTAAATAAAATCACAAGATCATTGATACTTTCAATCAATTGTTACTGTCTGTCTCTTGTTATATGCACTGTTTATTTTAAAAGGTCACTTCGCTGCTTCTTTTTTCTTCAGAACAGAGAACATAAAAGAAGTCTGGAATTGACTCTCAGACTCAAGTTGGCCTGCTCCCTACAAAATGCTCACTTCAAATGCCCTGCCTGGACTGAGTGTGACAGTGATGGTCACCTCTTCCATTAGTGCAAAACAAAAAAGCTACCTACCTTTGTGAGCAGAAATAGGAGAGAAACAGGGAAATATTAAATTATCCAGCATTATTGTCTTAGAATATTCTGTCTATACTGTTGGTGTAAGGAAGTGTTGTTTTAATTTTATTTTTTATGATTCCCCTGTAATCATTGAAATTTCCTTTGTGATCGTTGAAGGTCGCTTGAATTTTTTGCAAAACATTTGACATATTATGGTGCTTTGGAAGCCTGAATTGCTTTCATACACAAAACACTGTCAGGCTAAGCTGAGCTCCTCTTACACTGACCAATAGGAACGCATCAATATTACCACTGACTCTCTCACATACAATTAATTGACTTTATCATTAGTCCAAAAATAAAAGTATACAGAAAATACACCTTAAATAATCAAATAAAACAAGGCTACAACCAATTGTATTTAATGTATTGTGCCCACAATCTAGGCTAATGGCATTTTAACTAGTTATGTGTGTTCACACTGCACGATCCGAGTCTGAGGCACGCGGGTTCTTGTGTTATTTCCTTATCACTTCTCGCGTGTGTTTTGTTGTGAAACGTAGTTTGCGGACCAGACAGAGTTGTCGGCAATTCTTCCTATTGTGAAATCGTGCAATGTGAAACCCCCTGTCGCCGATCCATCGTGCAATGTGAACACAGCAGCGACTGAATACTACCCCAGATAGTCATGCAGTGTGAAAACAACAGCGATCCGACGAGTTTGAAAATCGTGCAGTGTGAACTCGGCATTAAATAACATTACCTTGGACGTTCCCTGGTCTTTAGAGACAAATAAATAAATAAATAAATAAATAAATAAATAAATCTCATATATGTGACCCTGGACCACAAAAAGACAAAAAAAAAACAAAAACTATGGTATTGTAAATTTATTAAAGTCTTATTATATAGGCTTGCAGTTCTTCAAAGAAAGAAATGTAATAATACTGATCTTCATTATGTTAACGTGCAGGGAAAAACACGAACTTCTTATCAGGGAGGTCAGCGCGGCGGAAACTCTAACACCGCACTGTTTTGTCCCACTTTTGGGGTGTTTGGCTTCTGATAGCGGCACACTGTAGCAGGAGTCAGATTTCACTGATCACATGAAGAGAGGTGCTTTCAGCACGAGCGCTTCGTGGGTAGAGCCTGGATTATACTCACTGGGTCAGCAGCACAAGCGTGAAGGTGCGCGCAGCGGACAGAGTGCAACGGAGGATTTGGTTTTCAAACAAAAGTAAAAGACCGCTTCTTAAACCAGAGAAGGTGAACATGTTGATATTCTTGTATTCTTGTAGTCCTGTCAGCGACAGCCAGTTTAGTTTTACTTTTCTTTTCTTTTTCTTTTCGTTTTGAAAAGCTTGTTATCTTTGCTGTTTACCTCACGTTAGGCTATAGAGGCTTTCCTTAATTTTTTTTATATTATTATTATTATTATTATTATTATTATTATTATTATTATTTGATTCCTCAGTGTTTGCTAAACATTCTGTAATTTATTAGTCAATAAAGCATGTGATGTGTCCTATGCCATGCCTCATCTTATTCGTTTTTGTTAATAAATGTTATGTAAGCTTGTTTGTCATTGTAACGTACTGTTTTATTGTTGTGCTTTTTATTTAAGAATAACATCTTTTGTTTTAGTCTTAAAAAGTGAAAAGTGTATAGATATAAGCAAAACAGACAATTATCTTTTCTTGTAAAGCGAGACACCAAGATCGCGAATTTGAAAGTGAAAGCAAAAAAAGGAATTCCTGTTAACAAAATTTAAATCACAAATAATACTGATGAAAAAGAACGGGTTGAATGTTGAACACTTTCGTTAACATATAACTATAAACTATGATAAAAGTTCATCAGTATGCACTGATTAATCAAATGTTGTATCAAATAAATATATTGCGACCTAATGATGTGCTCCTGCGACCAACTGAGAAAGTGGGAAGAATGAGTCTAGAGCCCTGGTTTTAGAGATTCATAATTTGATACTTCTAGTTACTTCTGACATCTTGAAGTGTGCTGAGGAATATGAAGGAGCAGAATACCACAAACTCCAGTGGTGGTCTAGGTTCCTATGTAAATCAAATGGGAGGGCTGCTACTTTTGTTATTCTAACATCACAGATTGTGCCTTTTAAAATGAAAGATGAGGTTTTTATCCAACAGGTACTAGCTCTCACTAAAATGGCTGTCAGAAAAACAGAAAAAGCCTTTTAATGTATTTATTGTTTTAGTTCTTCTCTCGTTATGATACATGGTCATAGTGGTGAATCCCACACACAGTATGAGAGCAAACATAAATCATGTTAATGTCCTAATCGGCTCTGCTGATTTTGTTTTCAGCTTATTTTTTACTATGGAGCCACAGACCACTGGTGCCCTGTGCAGTATTACCATGATATCAGGAAAGACTTCCCCGAAGGGGACATTCGTCTGTGTGAGAGGGGCATGCGGCATGCATTCGTCCTGGATGCAGGGGAGGAAATGGCTAACATGACGGCAGAGTGGATCTTTGATGACTTGAGGACGCTCTAACTTCCAGATTAACAATTTATTCCTCTTTAACGTCCACCAGCCAAATATTCTGACTGAGCTAACTGTGTGAGTTTTTTATTTTAGGACGTATTATCTATTTCCATGGCAAAGCATCAAGCTTGTCACAAAACACGTCACAATGGTGCTGTATGACTGATGTATTGGTGACATTTTTCATTTATTCATGAACTTGTTAAATTATTGTAAATCTGATAGTTTGATCCTCAGATATGTGTAACTAATTATATTTTGTCCCTCAACTATGCGGTGCATTGATTTTAGTTTAAGAATCTCTAATTTGTGTCAAGTGGACATTGTAATTGTCTGTTTGTGATGTTTATGGGAATGATTCTAAACACACAAATGTGCAGTGGGGTGTGGAGCAGGACACATGCCTATTATTTATTTTAATGGAACACTGTAATTTTTTTAACTTGACTTAACCAGACAGGTCACATAAGAACAAATTCTTATATATGAAGATGACCTGGCATGAAGATATTGTTCTCTTGATGGGAAATGTATTTTTATAATTTAAATGGGTTTTATTATTATTCAATAACATTAGAAGGTTAAAAACGAGAATAGGGAACAATTCTCACTATTAACTAGTTGCTTATTAGCATTCCTATTATTAACATATTCTGCCTGACCATTTTCTACTTCCCTAATCCTACCCAATACCTAAATTTAACTACCGCACTAACTATTAATAAACAGCAAATTGGGAGTTTATTGAGGCGAAAGTCATAGTTAACAGTTTGCTCATAGTGAGAATTGGACCTTAAAATAAAGTGTGACCAAAAAACAATACATATTACAAACTACACACTGCAAAAGATTAAGACTGCATTCTGTTCATAGAATGTCTTATTGTTAGAAAAACATTTGCTGTTGAATCAATAAAAGCTGGTTAAGAGACATACTTGTCTAATTTCAACATTTTTTGCAAATGATTCTTTTGCAAATTTCAAATGTAACATTTGTACTTCTATGTATTGCTATATTAATTTAATACAATTAAAATACAAATTACAATGTTGATTGTCATGTATAAAATATTTTAAATATTTAGTATGTAAAGAGAAACGTTTTGCTTAATATTGATTTACCACTGTATACCACTCTTGTATGATTTTTTTAGGTTTTTCAGTGAAATGTTTTACACACAGAACGTTACATGTGATTTGAAATTCTGTCTGAAGAGAAATTGTAATATTATGGCAGGAAATGCCTGTACTAGCACGGGTCAAATATAGTCCTGTCAGCAATGACCTGGGATCTTGTAGAACCACAAAATTATGAATTTTAATGAAGTTTGGGCTAATGCTGGAAAATTATGTATATTTGAGCTTTCTCCATATGAATGGACCTCAGCATTAGCCCAGGATCATTTTTATTTTCCAGACGGCATCAGCGGGACTCTTGGAATAGTGTTTTACCTGTAAAGCTGCTATTCTCTTAGTTTGAGATGTATTTGGATTCTTTAGGCCCCAACTTGGCTCCTGACACCTCCCAAGAGTTTGCTTTATGGTGAATGGAGAAGCCAAAGCGGGACGCCTTATAAGAAAAGCCGACTGTAGGTTTGTTCTCCACTTGTATGGTTTCCTGGGGGTTACCAAGTGAAATATTTTGACAGTTCACCTCAACAGCCCAGGGACCAGTAATATTATTCAGTGCTCTAACCACCTCAGTCAATGTATTGAAACATCAAAACTCTCATATTTTACTCTGATGCTCAAAGTGACTTGATCTGATTTGACTTGATCTTGTTCCTGACCTCAAAGAAAGAGTTCACCCAAAAATGAATATTCTGTCATCATTTACTCACCGTTCGAAACCTGTATGACTTTCTATATATTTGGCACACATATCCTGGTCTCATGTCTAAATTTTATCATATAATGAAAATGAATAAGAACTGGGACTGCTAAGCTCCAAAATGGCAAAAAAAAAAAGTATAGTCCGTTTGAATCTACATATGAATGTTATATTTCACAACAGCTGAAGCCTTAGCCCAAAATTTAGATCATTATTTTTTTTTTAAAAAAAAAGGCATGAGATTCACCACTTTCCCTGCTGCATTCCTGAGAGAAGTGGTGATGTCCAATTCCTGAACGAATCATTCTTTTGAGTCAGATCATTTCAACAAATCATTTGAATGATTTGAGGGGATGTCATGGCCTAATGGTTAGAGAGTCAGACTCGTAATCGAAAGGTTGCGAGTTCGAGTCTCGGGCTGGCAGGAATTGTCGGTGGGGGTCTGGGTGTGTGTGTGTGTGTGTGTGTGTGTGTGTGTGTGTGTTTGTGTGTGTGTGCAGGTAAACTCATAAATA
>JAUZSZ010000125.1:19016148-19031055 GCA_034780575.1 Labeobarbus marequensis
ACAAGGCTGTTTCGTGCATTCAGAGTTATTTACACTGTTAAAGAGTTGGATTCTCATGCTAAGTATGGCCAAAGTTTCAAAAAACGATCTGGAAGTATGACAGAGTATTTCTGTGCCAAAAATCTTCCGGGTTTCTGAAAGGGGTTTTTTTTGTTGTTGTTTTTTTTTGTTTTATTAATTACTGTAAAGAACGTACAAAAATGAAATAACCAATGCCAGGGGTGAGTGCAATTAGGAATACAGTTATTAGTTACAAAATCAAGGACATATTATGAAAATGACACAATGAGACAGTTTTAAGGGTTTTGGAATTGTTGGATGTAAGAAAGATTCAAGAATCAAGGTCCTTACAGAAAAAAAGGAAAGTAGGGCTTAGCATCTTGAAACTTACATTTGTGTAAAAAGAATTTTGCAATAAAAATAAACAAGTTTATCAAATAAGATTTGTCCTTGTCTTCTTTATTAATGTTATGACAACCGAATAAGACATCTTTATATAACAAAAAGAAGCTCTGTGAAGAGAAAGCATGTACAAAAACACAAGAATCTTTCCAAAATAAATTAGTATATGTACATTCCCAAAAAAGATGGGACATAAAGCAATTTACTGGTATTACTGTGTGAAAGGGGCTATAGATTCATCTTCAGCCTCACAAAAGGAGCATAAAGAATCAATATCTGGAAACATTTTTTCCCATATAAAGCTGAGCAGGGTAAAAAGATGAAGTCATTTGTAAAAAAACATCCTTTATCTTATTAGTTATTAAATATTTAGATGACCACAATTTCTTCCATGGAATGTTATCATATAGGCCATTCCAGTTTGAAACAATATATGGGAGAGAACTTATCTGAGCTTGAAACAATTGTCTAATTTTTTATTCTGACCACAAGAGGGGGATAAAAAGCAAATCTTCCCAATCACTGTATCAAAAGGATGAATCTTTGACAAAGAAAACTGGGATCTAGCAGAGCCCTTGAGAAGAGTTATGGCCCTACAGGGAATGGCGTCCATTACAATGGCGAACTCTCGAGGAGTGACAGGACTATTATATTTACTTAAGAATTCTGAATAAGAATATAAGTAGCCATCAGAGTTTAATAACTGAGAAACTAGAATAATATTATCATTGACCCAATTTGGGAAAAATAACGATTTACTTTTATAAAGAATATCACCATTATTCCAAATAAAATAACTCCAAATAAAATTCCAAATAATATAACTGTGGACTAAATTATGGTTGTAAATCAGATAACACACCCAAAGGACTTTTTTATGAAAATTTGATCATTTAAAGGGCAACTTTAGTGATATTGTAATTACGTAACAAGAAAGGAAGACCTCCCACCTTAGAGAAAACAATATTAGGAAGAATATTACAAAATGAATCAGGATTTGTTAAATACTGCTTTAACCAGTTTTTTCTTAAAAGTATTATTTAAAGAAGCAAAATCTAAAAAATGTAAGCCACCATATTCATATTTATTTATAACAAAAGATTTCTTGACACAATGTCTCCTATGTTTCCACAGAAAGTCAAATAACATTCTATCAATGTCTGCACATACAGGTTTATCTACGTATAAAGAAAGAGCGGGGTAAGTCATTCTTGAAATACCCTCAGCTTTAGCGATGAGGGTTCGGCCTCTTAACGATAAATCTCTCTGTAACCATGAATTGAATTTCCTTTTAGCTTTTCCAACAACTGGGCCAAGTACATGAACATAAACTGTTCTGGATTGTTGGTTTGGGAGATCCTGAAAATGTCTGCACTTTACTGTCACCTGCTGGACAGGACAGGGACATGCGGCCACAGTAAATACAGCATTCCCAGATGTGAGGAAGTACTTGGATGTGAGTGAACACAAAGACACATCGAGCAAGATTTGTGAAGGTCTAATATGAAAACCGGCGTTTTTCTATTTTCACTTTAATATAGATTGGATCAACACTGCTAATGGAATTAGTAGCAGGTCTAAAAAAAGCCCAAATCAAAAGCCCAAAAAGTTTTAAAGCCCAATCTCTTTACGTTTATGGTAATCAGTGTGTGGGTGTAAAATATGGGAATGAAGTATAAAAAATATATTTTTTAAAAACTATAATTTACTGTATACTACTATTACTACTAATAATAATAATACTACAATTTGTGTCATTTTCTGCAGTCCAAAGCAAATTATCCAATTTATGCAACATTATTTTGCCTATACTGTAAATATTTTTTATATGTAGATAGATTGGGTAAATCTGGATTACCTTGTGATTGATATTCCACTTGGAACAGAAGATGTTCAGCTATATTTAAACAGCAGCCAAATAAACACATATTGCAGCTGATTTATGAACTATTTTATCAGATAAGTACTAGATAGATAGATAGATATATAGATAGATAGCACAAGATAACACAAAAACAGACACAAACAACAGGTGTAAGCATTACATATATTTTAATTAGGAGTGGAGCTATAAATGTGTATTAACAGTCTTTCCATACTTCTGAATGATTCATGTAGATCCATGTCCTTCATACACCGATATATTAATGATCTACAAACAAATAAAAATGGTATAATTCTTAAAACTCCATTAGATGAGTATAAGGTCCGTTTGTATCCAGCTTCAGGACTTGTCTGTTCCCATACGTTCCATGTTTGACCTCTGTAACAGTGTCACTCTTCTTGCAGGCTGAGAGTTCATTTTGACAGTGAGACACAAAGCTGTCATAGAGCTTCAAGCCCTCATCTTTCCCAATGTTGCCATGGTACTGCATCCCTTTTCCTTTAGGTTTTCCTCCAAGCGTAGCTTGTGGTACTATGAGAACACTGCCTGGTAGCTGACGGATTGAGGTGTACTTTCCAGATGCTGTCTCACAAAGCTTCATGTTCAGCAGTGTGTTCACTGAGTGGGAAAACAGGTGTAAATTAAATACAGTGTATATTTGATTTCAGAATTAATGCATGCATGTATGTTTTATTGCAAATGTTAGACAGGAGCATTTGCATACCCATTTTGGGGATTATATCTTCAGTTGCACCTTTGAAAAAGCAGATGTAGATAACCATTCCCCTATTAATCTGAACAATGAGAATTACATTAGACAGGCCATTAGTTGGACAATTTTAGTCAAGATTAATTATTTGAATATGTTCCCGATACCTCAACCCATTCAGCTTCCCTCTCAGCATCTGGAGGTTTGACCTGCAGTCGCGCGTGCAGACACTGCTGGAGAATCACTCGCGCTTTCATGTCGTTATCTGTTCTCTCGGACATTGCTACGAAATTGCCGATTTAATTCCGAAGTAACATAAATAGTATAAGTTTATTTTGAATGAACCTCGCGAGTTTATTGGTTATGGAAATGAACTATGGAACTACAGGGGCTTCCGCTTCCGCGTGAGAAGCCAAACAATGTACGTCATCAACAGTCGACAGTGCGAGGCGACTTCACGACAGCTCATGCCATCTATATTTTGGTTTAAAAAAACACACTGTATTTGTGATATATTATATGATTTATTCAAAAACGTAACCAAGTACTAAACCGATGGAAACCACAGCGGTGTCTCTGTCTTTGTGTTTTGCTCGTGACAAAGTCTGAAATCTCGTCTCTGGGAGCTTTATAAGATGGTAAAATTACACGACAGCTACAAAAGACTTTTGCACATATATACATTGTCCTCAAACATTATAGGCACACCACTTTTGGCTAGCAGATTTGTTCCTACACATCAAAATAGACATGAAATCCGCTTCAAGGTAAGTAAATCTCATTAATATATAGTGATTACAGGTGCCCTAATTAATAATGCTGTATAGATGCATAAACCCAGCGACATTACAGTTTAGACTGTATTACAGACACATATCCTCTGCCTTTTTCTGTTTAGACTTCAGGTGCTGGTGAACGAGCTCTACAGGAGAGACAGAGGCAGCACATGGCACGAGGTTTGCCAAAACAGAAGCCTATAGCTGGAGTCAAAGAGGTCATTGTTGTTGCATCAGGGAAAGGAGGGGTGGGAAAGTCCACAACAGCAGGTCTGTTGTCTTTTGCGTTCATTGACCTTTGTGTGTTTCATGCCAGCATTTCTCTGAAAACCTTATTTAGTTTAATGTCTTCACAGTGAATCTTGCTCTTGGACTTATGGCTAACGATCAGGTGACATTCAGATAAAACTATCTTAGACACTGTATTGAAACCACAAAATTATTTCACTTTTTATTAGACGTTTTGCCTTCAGTAATATCTTTTTCGTACCACTTTTGCATGTAGAGTAAATCGGTGGGTCTTCTAGATGCTGATGTCTATGGCCCCTCCATTCCAAAGTTAATGAACCTAAAAGGAAACCCTGAATTAACAGAAGGTGAGTTTTGTGGCCACATTTGTTTTGTAAACAAAATATATCCTGTTTTATAAGAAAATGAGTTTGTCAATCATGTGTGATCCTTTTTTCTTTATTTTCAGAGAACTTAATGAGGCCACTTGTGAATTTTGGAATTCCTTGGTAAGTACATGACTGATTAATAGTTACAGTGCAAAAGTGTTATTTTATATAGACTGCTGTTCGAAAGTTTGGGGTCGGTAAGATTTCTTTTATGCACATCAAGGCTGTGTTTAGTTCATCAAAAATACAGTAAAAATGTAATTTAAAATGTAAATAATTCTTGTGATGTCAAAACTGAATTTTCAGCATCATTACTCCAGACTTCGGTGTCATGTGATCCTTCAGAAATCATTCTAAAATGCTGATTTGCTGCTCAAGAAACATTTTTTATTATTACCAGTTTGAAACCAACATTTTTCAGGATTCCTGTAACATAAATGTCTTTACCGTCAGATAAATGCAATGCATTCTTGCGAAATAGAAGTATTCATTTCTTTTTAAAAAATCTTTTGAATGTTGGTTTTGTTTTTTTCTTTTATACAATTTAATGTTTAAATGTTTTAAGGTTTTACTTGTTGCTTCTCTGACCTCTACAGTATGTCAATGGGCTTTCTGGTTGAAGAGGTTGCACCTATTGTGTGGAGGGGTCTGATGGTGATGTCAGCTATTGAGAAACTCATTAGACAGGTGTGCAGTTTGGATCTGGAAATTGCTGTTGATAATAGGATTTTGTCAAATATCTGTTTTTTTCTTAGTTGTCCTCATCCAGAACAAATAAATGTGATTTCTTCAATAGAGTTAAATTTCCATTCATTGGCACATTCTGAATGATTGTGCACGAATTATTCTCTACCCTGGTTCCATGTAAAATTGTGTCATTTTCTGCAGTCTAAGAAAAGAATCCAATTTACTCAACATTGTTGTTCCTTTCACTACCATAATGACTTTTTCCATGCAGGTAGATTGGGGGAATCTGGATTACCTTGTGATTGATATGCCACCTGGAACTGGAGATGTCCAACTGTCTATTACTCAGAATATTCCTATAGCAGGTAAATAAACAAATGTTACAGCTGATTTATGGCTTGTCTGCCTCTTTTTGGCATCTATTACAATCTGAAAGAAGCATTCTACCTAATGTCAGTCACAACACAGCACCATGGATTTTTCCAATTCAGACCGTCATTTAAGGTTTGATTGTCATTGCTTGTATCAGGTGGGACAGAATTGGATGCATTAATGTTTTCTAGCATTCAGAACATTCATTATGAAATCAGATTTTACCGCTCTTTAACATAATGTAAGTACATTTTGACTGGTTTATAAACCAAACATCAAGCTTAGTTGTATAATTTATGCTAAACTGATGTCCGTTTTGTCTTTCAGGTGCTGTAATTGTGTCTACGCCTCAAGACATTGCCTTGCTAGATGCACGAAGAGGTGCCGAGATGTTCAGAAAGGTCAACGTTCCGGTAAAGCATTTGCTTTTGTATTTAAAGGCTCCAGCTCCAACTTGACGTTAAAGTATAATGGAAAGTTCATGCTGATAGAGACCTACATTGAACCAATATAAATGGCATCAAAATATTAATATCAATATCTTTAATCATTGTTTTGTGTTAATTCTGTGACAGTTATTTCCGACCTGATTGGTATCAGTATTTTTTTCAAATAAATTTACGTTAAGGATGTGCTTTCAGGTGCTGGGTCTGGTTCAGAACATGAGTGTTTTCCAGTGTCCCAAGTGCAATCATCAGACACACATTTTTGGCTCAGATGGGGCTAAAGAGCTGGCTCAGACCCTTGGTGTAGAGATGCTTGGTAAGTCCATTCTGTATGAAGTATTACATTATGACCGACTGTTTTAGCATTTAAGCACGTTAAAAAAAAGTTGATATTTATCAAATGTAATGCATATTATGAGGTCAAACTAGATTTGATTCAAGTGGATTGGCCAGTCTGTGAGGACACAAGGTTTTCTCTTCTCACTCCAGGAGACATTCCTCTTCATCTCAACATAAGAGAAACATCTGACAAGGGACAGCCTGTGGTTGTGTCATCCCCAGATAGTCCAGAAGTAAGTGAATCATGTTGGATTCCTGTCTTGCTTTTCATTGGTTTCCATTAGTTACTTACTGTAAGTCTTTCATGATCTTTTTGTGCAAAAATGTGGTACACTACTTTGGTAGCATATATTGATAAATGACAAAATTGAAATGCAAATATTGAATATTTATTGTATATAATATACAGTTGAGGTCAAAAGTTTACAAACACCTTGCAGAATCTGCAAAATGTTAATTATTTTACCAAAATAAGAGGGATCATACAAAATGCATGTCACTGTTTATTTAATACTGACCTGAATAAGATATTTCACATAAAAGATGTTTACATATAATCCACTAATAGACTAATCAGATGGCAGACTTCAGTCAGACAGAGTTTCAGATTTTTAACAAACATTTCTAGAACTGAACTGAGACAAGATTCATGAAATCATTTTCTAATATATTCATGCATATTTGCCTGTTTTGCAGGCCGAGGCTTACAGAAGAGTTGCAGCAGCAGTAGTACACCGACTAGCGGAGCATCCGAGATAAATGATGTCCACATTTAATGTAGTTTTGCTGACCTGAGGAAAATATCAGCATTGTCTCATACTTGTTTACCCATTTAAATCGGTAACACTTACCTATTAGAATACTACAATTTATGTTCTTTATTTATTTATTTAAAAAATATATTAAAATAACAAATATTAATAAATCAAGCTTTCATTATAATGAAAATAAGAATCATGATCATATTATAAGTGCCCTAATGTAATATCCATGTCCATGTACAAATCTCAGATATGGATCTTTTTCCACCAGAATAGACTGACAAGATGGTTACCTAAAAGGAAATGGGTCAAAGGGCAGGTTTTGGGCAGCTTCAGTCAATGTCATTGATTTGACTGCAGCAAAGTGTCATTCCACATCCATAAAGATGTTCATTACAGATCTTGACCACTTGATGGCAGTGCATATGTTTTCATACATCTGATTGTGCTTTGTTTGATTTATAGTGATAGCTAGGAAATGAGGTCTTTCACTTAAACTATGACAAATTTTCCTCTTTTGACAGTAACATGATTGGACTCTTCTGTTACTTAACTACATTTAATAAAGATAAGCGGTCCTGGTCCAATAGGAAAAGTGGGATGAAGTTTTCACGGGATGAGAAAAACAGGGTCACTTCCTGCATATTTTCACTGCTCCCTTGACTCAGCTGAAACAGCCGTATTCAGTCCACCCCTGTGTAACATTGGCCAGACAGACCAGTCTGTGATTCATCACCGCAATGAGACTATTTTGCTTTCTTTTAGACTCAATTGCTTAACTGTTCCCAGAAGACGGACCCCGGGCTTTCAGCTGTACAATGACCTCAGCTGAATTTGGACAGTTTCACATTTGGTGTTATTTATTTTCTCTTTGTTTTCATGATAAAGAAAGAGTTATCCCGATAACGTGCCTTGACTTATGTCATTGAGCGCAGTGCTGTGACTCACACTCCCATGAGTGTGTCATTGAGGTGGAAACAGCCAATAAACATCCATTCATATAGAGATGTAGAATTCACCAAAATTCTGCCTGGAATTTTTGTCCCAGAAAGGGAATTTCACAACGAATGGGAGAAGACCAATATGATCCTAGATCAAATGACCTTCACTCATGAAACCTTATCTCCATGTGAGACACTGCATCATATGGACATATTCAGATTACTTAACAAGCAACATGATTGAGCATGCTTCAGGTAATTCCCAGCTGGCAAGAAACAGATTTGTAAAACAGTGTCCTTGTGGCATTCTCAGTGACATTATAAATGCAGACTTTACCCCATGTGGTAAATGTGGCTTATAGCTTCCACTTCCTAAGGCTAAGGAAAAAAATCAATAATTAAATGGGGTAGCTGTGCAGCCCAAGAGGACAGAGGGCAGTCTTATTTCTTTGTCATCTTTGATTCATGAGCAGATACTGTTAATAAGATAAGCTGAGATGCAAACAAAAGACATTTAAGGAGAAATCGTTATCTGTAAAATGAATATTGCTCAAGAATGGTCTCTTCGCTGTAAATCATTCTAGTTGTGTAATGTAAAACAGCACAGTTTTTCAACCAGATCCTGATCAAATCATCATTATTATTATTGCAAATGGCATAAAAAATTATTTAACTGTATGTGGTAATCTCTGCATCCTCATGGTTAGTACATGGTGAAGTCTTCATATCTTATGTATTGGCTTTATGCCTGTAAATTGGCTGAAGTGGTGATCTGCACATGTATAATAGAAGATACATATATATAATTGATTAAAATTATGTAAGGTAGTGCCTTCTGGGGCTGAGGTTTTCAAAGCAGCTAAAGTATACTGTTGGCATGTATAATAAATCTTCATTAATGCTATATCGAGACCTGATTCTGAGAAACATCAGAACACTTTCAGAAAAAAAATGTGCAAAAATTGGTCCTTTAGGGGCATCACAGCTTGTCACTTAACTTTGTACCTTATTCATCACTGAAAGGTTTTTTGAAGATGTAAAAAAATATCATTGCATTTTTTTTTTTTAATTATTGGAGCATGTTTTACAGGAAAATATTATTCCAATATTTCTACTTCAAATTTCACATTTACTTGAAATTCGCCATTCGCCATTTATTGCCATTCCTTTGTAATTATTTGTGAAATTTATCAGCAATTTCTAAGTGAAAACTGTTACAAAAATAATCCTAGCATTTTTTCAGCACCCTAAACAATCCTTTATGAACTCTAAAGGCACAATTTTTACACATTTCCCCCCTGTAATATATAGCTTGCAAAGCTGTTAAAATTGATCATGCTGATCTTTCCTATTTTGTTTATTTAATAAATTGGGATTTTTTTCTTTATGTGTCAGCTTAACTAAAGTAACACAGCAACTACCCATTGATGTTCCTTTCTAAACTCTCATAGGAAGCATGTACTTGAATTCTGGAGCTCTGTTAGTTTTACCCATTCAGCACTTATTTAATTTTAAAACCTGGCTAAAAACAGCATTTTCAAGCTCCAGTCTTTAAGATCATAGAGATATTCTGACAATATTAAGCATGTGGCTGTAGTTATTTGCATGATATCTCTCTCCTGAAACCTCGTCTGCAATGACCCGGAAACCCAGCCCTTCCCACAATCCCAAGCGTGGATCCATAACCATGGCAATGTAGCAGTGCTGCTGCTCAGGGTAAATAGCAGCAGCAGCTGGTTCCAATTGCACTGCAGCACAGGGGAATGAACGGGAGGGGGGCGATGTATGCTTAAGGAGGCGTCTATGAGGTGCTTTAACTCTCTAGCATTGGTATTCTTTAAATTAAACTTTGGGAGCATTTCTGTAAGCAATATTAGCTGTATAAAACTATGTTTTAGGTAGTGAGACTGAGAAGTTGAGTAGGTATTTATTTATTTGGAAAAAAAAGAATGTGGGGAATATTTTTCCTGTATCAAACATTTAAGCATTTGGTTATTTACATTAAATGCGTAGGGATGACTAGCCTTATCTTGCACAATCAGGCTCCACACAAAGGGTGTGGACACCAGGGCTTCTCAGCAAGACTCCAAGCACAGCTGACAGTGAATCTGCAGATCTGAGGGGTGTTGGAAGGAGATTTGGGGGTGGGGGGAAGGTAAATAATTCATGAGGGTGAGATTTAAAGGAGGCACGGACAGACACATTATGAGGCCTGATGCTGAATGTTTGATGTCCACACGTTTGTGTTTTGTGGGCAGTAGCTGCACTAATGAAAATTAATTAAGAACATTGATTACTGCTATACTTTGCATACAGCCTGAAATTCTGTCATTATTACTATAGGTATTATTGATAGCAAGGCGAATTTTAAAAAATGCAAATAAATAACCAAATTGCTACTTTTCAATCAGTGTTGACTAAAACTAAAATTAAAGCTAAACTATTAAAAATAATTTTCAGTAATGAAATAAATCTGAAATAAAATAAAAATATAAATATAAGATGAAAAACTTATAAATGCCTTGTCAACCCACTGAAATAGTTTAAATTGAAATACTAAAACTGAAATAAAAATCTTTCAAATTAAAGCTATAGAAGTAAAAATGGCAAAAGCATAAAACTAAATAACTAAAACTTTAAATAAAATTAAAATGAAAGCTGAAATATAATAATAAATATAATAGCAAATAAATAATCTTGCAAACAGAATTTCAATGGATGATTTTCAAATGAGCATCCTTAGAGGAAGTGATGGCTGCAAATGTCTGATGGCGGTAACATTTGAATGTCAAATAAGATGTTTGCTTTAGAGCCCTTGTTCAACAAAACAGATCAGATCTGGATAAAAGAGGTATTCTGTAGTCAGACTATTTGATTTATGGTCAGAATTTACTAAGAGCAGCCTCTGAGAATCCTAAAAAAAGTATCATGGTTTTCACAGAAGTATTAAACAGTACAACTGTTTTTAACATTAATAATAATAATAAGATAATTGGTGTTTTTGAGCAGTAAATCAGCATATTAGGATGATTTCTAAAGGATCATGTGACACTGAAAACTGGAGTAATGATGCTGAAAATTAAGTTTTGCCATGGAATCATTTTTTTTAAATATATTAAAAAAGAATTTTTAAAATTATAATATTATTTCACAGTATTAAAGTTTTACTGTATTTTTGATTGAATAAATGCAGCCTTGATGAACAAACGTCTTTCAAAAACATTAAAAATGTCATAAGCGGTACGAAAATATGTGAAGTATGAAACATTTAGGAAAAATAAACATGATTTTTTTTGTCTTAACCAATCATACATGTACTTTGAGCACTTTGACAATAATATCAAGTAAAAATTCACTGTAAAAACTGATGTAAAATGGATGTAAAATTAAATAGATGAAAACAAAGATGTTGTTAACCACATGACAATGAAAATATTTTTATAGACAAAACAATGATTTCAGACCCTATGGTCGGACTGACCCTTTGCATTTACAAAAGGAGAAACTTGACATTTGTGTTGCGTCCCGGGACAGGGAGCGGCTGGCCACTGACCACAGAGAGGCGTTGCCTTGGGAACAGATGCTCTCTAGACAATAGATTTGGTGAACAGATAATTATTTTACGAAACACAAAAACATCAAACACAAGAGAATCAGCAGCAGCGCGTGTGCGTGACCCACCTTCATTCCTTAATCAGACCAACCCATGTCTACCTCTGCTGGTTAGTAGCAGGGGATCCTTCTGCCTGGCGCAAGTATATCATTTATAAATCTTTTTAATATAAATGCTGCAGGAGTATGTGTTCAAAAGGAATCATAACATAAATTGTTGGAAAAAGGAATCATAAATATATAATAGCAAAGCAAAGTGTGCGTCTGTTAAGAATAAAATCAGTTTATCTAAATTTAAATAAACTAAGCTTCAAAGCACAAGAGAGGCTGTGCAAATTTAAAAGGCATGCGTCAGGTAATTTCAGTGCTGTTAACTTGTCCTTGGTTCTCTGGGTCCAAAAAACAAACTCAGTGTACTTCAGATGTTTGCTCAGTTCATTGTAGCATACAGTCTCTTGCTAAATGAACACCCATGACTACCTCTGACATGTTTTATTGAAGTAATGGTATGATGAACTAGTTTATGATAAAAGCTCTGAACTCAGAAAGGATTTTTAAATTTAACTTTAGACTGTGTCAAATACATCCATAAAAACAGAGCAAACAGGATAAGATCGGCCTTCCTATGGTGTTTTCTGTGCCATTGAAATAACAGCTGAGCCTTCATACAAACAGACAAAGACAATGGAGCTTTTACTTCCAGCTTTAAACACTGGTTTTAAATAAAGTAAAATAAAACATTTCACAATTCATATACAAATTGTTTATTAAAAATTTCACTTATTTAAAAATAAAGACAGTTACTTAAATCTTAAAGCTATAGAAATATCTAAAAAGTAATAAAAAGGACAAATGCACAAATCAAAACTACTAAAACTTTCAAATTAAAATGTATGTTGAAATATAAAAGAACTATTAATAAATACTATAATAGTAAATAAAAAATATTAAATAACACTGTTTTGAATCCAGAATGACACAAATACCGACAGGCCTATTTATTGCAAACAGAGCTTCAATGGATGATTTTCAAATAGAAGAAAATGGAGCTTTTACTTCCAGCTTTAAACGCTGGTTTTAAATAAAGTAAAATAGAACATATTTCACAATTCATATTTTTAATAAATAATTTGTATATCACATTAAAAAACAAGTTCAAGTTCACATTCAAGACAGTGACATTTTAAAACAAAAATAATCTGTAAATGGTACTATTTGAGAATAAAAAAATATATACATTAATAATATAAAATCACTGAGAAAGGTCCAAATAAATAAAACAACCAAAAACTCAAAACCTTAAATCAAGCAAAACATTAATGCAATTTCCTTCAGTAAATCTCAGTCCAAAAGGCTATATGTAAATACAAGCAATATGTAAATATAGCCTAATAACAGATAGATAGATAGATAGATAAGAGTTATAGGCCTAGTGTTAATACAAATCCTTTTTAATAGTTTATTCCTTAATTTTACTTACTTGCCATTGCACAGATTAAATTAAGATATCAAAAATCAGAAAGTATTAACCTACATGATCCAAGAGGCAATCGTGAGAGAGAGAGAGAGAGAGAGAGAGAGAGAGAGAGAGAGAGAGAGAGAGAGAGAGAGAGAGAGAGAGAGAGAGGTGGAGAGGGAGGTTGGGCTGCTAAAGGATGAAGACCTTCTCTTCATGTTTAATTATAGGGGGAGGACAGTATATGAGCATGTGTATCACAGTACTGCTATATATCACAATATGCTGAAAATTCAACAAAAAATACACTAAATATCCAAGTCGCTTTTTTTTTTCCTGCAAGAAATGCATTGAAAAACAAAGGTGCATCATTTTATTTGATCATTTTCTCTGTGGATCAGATTACTCATGTCAAGTCATCGATGCATGCCATGTATCAAAGCAGCTTTACAGTATTAAATAGGAAAACAGTGTGTCGATAATGCAAGAGGAGAATAGTAAACAGTTATATTTTCAGTTAAAGTCAGTTCATCATTGATTCAGTGATCTCATTGTCCAGCTCCGTTCAGTTCAAATAGTATCTGTGCAATCAAATCAAATCAATAATTGCTGGAAATTAAGTGTCCCCCATGTAAGTAAGCCAGAGGTGACAGTGGCAAGGAACCAAAACATCAACGGTGAAATTCAAATGAATTCTTATGAAATTAATATGAAATGAATGAATAAATCTGACGTTAGTGCAAAAACAACTTTAAAACACCACTAAGAATCTGATTAGATGTGGCACATGAATCATTTTTACGAAAATGATATTACGTTGCTTCTTGCATGTTTCACAGCAGATTCAAAGTGAAATGTCCTGTGATTGATGCTAAAAAGATTTTCTCAGAAACAGATAAATGTGACTGCCAATATTTTATCAAGTTGGTTCATGCACATATTATATCTTGCATGTTGAAAGAGTAGTGATAAAAGGTCAATCACATATGAAAACACTTTTAAATTACATTTACATTTATGCATTTAACAGACACTTTTATCCAAAGCAAGATACAAAACACTTAAAATAATGCACCACCTACACAAATCCCTACCCTAATCCTGAAAACACTTGAGTTCAAAACTATAAACTCTTAAAAACACTAAGAATCTGATTAGATGAGGCTCATGAAAAATACACGCCTGTGGCAAAATTATATTAAATGTGAAAAGTGAAAAAGTGAAAGTGGCGTGTAGCCAAGTACAGTGTCCCATACTCAGAATTTGTGCTCTGCATTTAACCCATCCACGGGCACACACACAGCAGTGAGTAGTCAACACACACACACACACACACACACACACACACACCGTGAACACACACCCGGATCAGTGGGCAGCCATTTTATTGCTGTGGTGCCCAGAGAGCAGTTGGGGGTTCAGTTCTTGCTCAAGGGTCTCACCTCAGTCGTGCTATTGAAGGTGGAAGAGAATGCTGGTTATTCACTCTCCCCACCTACAATCCCAGAGACTTAAACCCGTGACCACTGGGTTACAAGTATAACTCTCTAACCACTAGGCCACGACTGCCCCCCATTGCTTCTTGCATGTTTCAAGGTACTTTCAAAGTGAAATGTCCAGTGAGTTATGCTAAAAATTGTGTTCAGTTTTCATGCAGGTATCGTGGCAGTTCAGAAAAGACATGTCTGATGAGAGGCGCTAAAATGTTAAATGCTCTGTTGTATTTGAAAATAATGTTAGACCTCTTGTGTTGAACTGTGTTTCATGAACTCGCACCTGAGGGCTCCACATACTAAATTCAGTGCTGTACTGGATGCGCTACCGAGCAAGTTTACTATGTCAGAAAAGACGTACTGGTTACCCAGACAGCAACATAGTTTTGGCCCAGATCCAGTCCACATCTG
>JAUZSZ010000125.1:19128873-19139856 GCA_034780575.1 Labeobarbus marequensis
ATGCCATATAAACTGAGAATTTGTCATTTGTAAAACTTATAAAAGATGTCATTAGGAATGTCAAAAGTTTGCTTCATATATTTTTATATCTATTCATATTTAAATATACATGAACTACTGAACTGTTCAGTGTTTTATACTTGTTAATGACATAAATGAAAGATGCTATAATTGTTTCCACATTTTGCTTTCATAACACCAGTGATTAATTTTTGATGTCATCTGTGTTCACACAGCAGGACACCTTGGATAAATTACTCTTCATTCACTATATGTGGGTGTCTGAATCCATATGCTGTAAAAATCTGTTCATCTTTGAATGTAAACACCATTTTGCATAAGCCAACTTCTTTTTCTCTTTACATCCAAAGGACACTTTATACACCTTTATACCATAACACTAGCGGTGCTTCATGGGAAAGAAAAAACAAAAAGTTCAAGTGAATGAGTGCCAACTGTCAGTGAGGTTAATGTGGTATCTGTTCTCCTCTGTGCTCAGTGTGACAATGTGCTGATTGTAATTGCTGAGCACTAATAACAAGGAGGTGCGGCTGTGACTGTAGCACTAATTAACTCTCTGATGCAGATTACAGAGGGAGAGGAGAGATGAAAACATGTGCCTTCCTCTCGACCCCACAAAGCAACTTCTAAAACATTTGATACTGATAGTTAATATAACTCAGGTACACAGGTGGACCACATTATAGCATGTCTCAATGTAATACTTGATCCCAGTTAGTCAATCTACATTCTAAGTCACTGAATTATTCACTCAACTGATTCTTTTAAAACACTGAAGCTATGTCAGAAATCACACTACATTTGGATAAAAAATCCTTTGCAACTGATCAAAAAAAATCTAAATAGTATGAATGAGTGTATGAATGAATGCTTCACTGCCATACATGACTCCTCTCCTGTGGCATCATGAGACGGTAAAATTTCCATCAGATTCACACTTCAGAATCTCACCATAAGTAGTAGGTCATCTGGATACTTTCCGACCAACTTTATAAATACTACAAATTAGTAATACAGTAATCATGTACCTATGAATTAGTAGGGAAGTAGGCATATTTAACCACAGGGTCATGCTTTATGGATGAGTCACTGAATCATTCACTGAACCAATTTATTCAAAAACACCGATTCTTTCAGAAAAAAACTGTGTTGCTCAGAGATGCAGCGGTTCGATTTGACTTTGACTGAAACCATTTTTGTAGGAGGAGCTAGAAATACTGTGTATAAAATGTAAGTTAGTCGACATTAACTTCCTTTTTTTTTTGAGCTATTGTAAAAAATAAATAAGCAAGGTAATCATAGCTGTTCTGATTCCCTTGATTAATTCAGATCAACAACACAACTGTGAGTGTGATATTGCTTAACTATGTCAAGTATGATTCATTACTATAATGATTGCAGATGAATGTAAACAAACATGGTCTCACAGAACAACCCCACTATGCATAGAAAGAATAATGATAATTTAGGGAGAATAATATTCTGTTCCACTCGTCTAGAAATTCTTCTACTGGCAAAATAATTAGCTACTTGTGATCTCAGGATTACATACACTTTTATTCATTTGTACGCTATTGTGAGCCCATGCTGCCATTTTGCTTAATTTTCTGGGGCACTTTGGATGAGCTTCAGCTGTTCATTTAAAATAATAGAGCCATGATAACTTTCCCCCAAGCTCAGATGATCTTTCGCATGAATTAGGCATGTGGGCTGTGCTTCTGTCACAATGTAAATGTTAGCTTTGCATTCCACAGACTCCAGATCAACCATCAATGGAAATTATGTTTCAGAATGTACCCCAAGTGAAGCTCCCATTACGTGCTAGTTTGAAACCACAATTCTCACCCCTGATATTAGCAGAGCTCATTAAAAAATCATTTAAAAAAATTCTTTAATTTGTAATCCAAAGCTGAGAAAGGTTCCACAACACTGAGCCTCGTGACATTTATGTGGGTGTGCGCTTGGTGTTGTAGAAATCAAATTGTCCCTGGCGATGTCATTATGTGACAAGCCGAAGCTCTCAGTCCACAAGGGTCAGTTCTGTCCGTTGTCAGGGGAATACGCTCAATCTCACTCAATGAAGCTGTTCGTTCACTCGTTAAATTTAATTTAAAGACCCGTAATTACGTTCTAACAGACCAGGCAGAAGAATAACTCCACAAAATTGCCTAAAATAAGCCATATTTTTCCAAGCCGCATTTTGTCGGAAACACAAGAGAATTTAGATGAGAAATGAGATGACTAAGCTCTATACAAATGGCATAGAGTCCCATTTGGTCTGTCATGTCATTTAGGCCAATATTGACGTTGGTTCTTATTGGAAGTGTGTGTGTGTGTATTCAGAGATGGCATGGCCTCCTTGTCAGGGGATTTCATTCATTTTCAAAGGTGTTTGTACATTTGGATATGTACAACAGACTGACAGTGCTTCCTTTTACAACTTTAGAGATTCTAGTCTGAGATTTCTAGTCTGAACCAACATTGCTTGAACCTTTGTGAGATGATCGTCATACGTGGTTACTCTTGTACTTGTTTATTATTAAATGGTGGAAAAGTGTTGTCTCCAAAGGAAAAAGACCTTTTTAAATGGCAAATTTATTTCTAAATGAAATGTAGATGTGAGCAATGCAAAATAAAAGTCATTTGCATTTGTTTTGTGGATGAATTTAATTATTATCAAAGCTCAACGAATATGGAAATAAGTCTGTGTGTGTTCTTGAGAAGCCACACAGAACAGAAAGAAACCGGTATTATATCAAATGAGGTAAATGCATTTAGTGCATTAAATAAATGTGAGGGTGTTAATTAACCTCAATTGCAATAAATAAAATTAATTCCATACATTCAATATTATATGAAGCTAAAGGGATTCATAAACATTTCTACCTCTCTGAAGTTGCACATGTACAAAAGCATTTATGTTTAATTGCTGCCAGTATGTTGTACAATTCAGTGTCTATGCAAGAAAACACGTGTGAAAGAACCACACTTTACATTAGTATAAACACTAATGTGATCATGTTATCCTTGCGGCCAAATGCTATCGTTTTGCGTATTTTATGTGTCTACCTAATTGTTTTTTGCTATGGGATTATGAAACAACAGATCCACTCTAAGAATCTAATGAATGTCTTGTTATATGTTTCATGATTTTTTTTGTACAAATGTTAAGTACGACTGTTTGTGCCTCAGGCTGTATTCTGACTACAACAGGAAAGATATATAAACTCTTCTCTCAAGCAATTACATAAAGAACGAAAGTGAAAATGATAAATTATTTATCATAATTTACCACAAATGACATAATCTACTCCACATCAAAAACAAAATGCTAACCTGCAAGGGCAATTTAAAACTCCCAAGTAACCACTGGGAACAATCCATTACATCTATTGTCATGCACTGTCAGAAAGGACAAACACTCCACCTCTGCATTACAAACAGCACGAGCATTTACATTTTCCTCTGATTTGCTGTGTGTGGTGACAAAAGGACATTTGACAGCATTGGAACTCTCTCCAGGACTCCTGCTTTTATAGCAAAGCCTCCTCATGTGGTGAGATCTGTTAGATGGCAAAGCTGTCATGTCCTGCCAACACGCCTCAGTGCTTTGTGTTTTTTTATGCTCCAAGCAAAGAGTTACAACCCACAGAACAGAGAGAGTTATGTTAAACAGATGTATAGTTGATACATAGTTTATGGCAAGGTTGACAGGGTTCCCGTCGCTTCTGTTCTGTGGATGATCTGACAGAACTATTTACTGGCAGTGTTGGAAAGCAGCTTTAAATTTGTAAAATGTCAAACTACAAGATAGTTATAATTTAAGCAGTTAAATGACAGCCAAGCTAGGTTTTTTATTTATTTATTTATTTATTTTTTTTAAAAAAGGTAGTTAACTACACTACAAACAAAAAGTAGCTAAAACAATTTAAGGAGGCAAAATTTGATTGCAAAGCAGTATTTTTCTGGCTCAAAAATAATGCAGTTTTTGGAATGAATGAATTAATCTTGATGGTGGCAGGATCAAACTTTATCAGATACATTTACAGCAAGAAAGATACTGACTTTTTGAATCAAAGTGTTTTTAACTGTAAGATTGTTATTCAAGGTAAAGAAAAAAGCAGTTCTCCAGCTCGAAAGACAAAGTGACATTAATCATGATGATTTTGTTTGGCATTAAGACACGTTGGAGAAGGTCCCTACTGTATTATTAAACGTGATTGTAATTGCTTTCGATAGAGGGAGGTCAGTCCCTGCTTTTTAAAATCAGCTTGTGTCAGAGTCAGTGGCTTTTGTTGCTCTCACTGTATTAAAGATAGAGTTTTTACTGTTTAATGACTTTCTTGGTAAAAGTCAGTCAGCTAAATCCAGACATACCCTCTAATCAGAGACTCGGTGCTGCACAGATAGGATACATTTTAAGTCGACCCCACTTCTTTCAGAGGGCTTTGCACATAATTACTGAATCCATTATTTGTCATTTTAGATAAAGCTGAGTGATTGACAACTTAGCTTTGAAAGGAGGATGGTGAAGCTTAGCGGTTAAAGATCTGGTTTAGTCAAAAGATTGTATAGGTTCAAATGGCTACTATCACCTCTGTGCCCTTGAACAAGGCACTTAACTCTGAGTTGCTGTGAATAATACAACTAAAGAACAAATTAGCTGGGGCTGGGTATAGTTGTCAGTCTTCTTTTGGGCGTTCTTAAAATCTCATGACAAATCTTTTACTCTGTGTTAGTATTGCTGCACCTTCGATGATGAATCTACAGCATAAGATAACCATGAAATAATGGCAAGAAAGCATGTATTTTTATTGATCTGTCCTCACAAGCTGCACACAATAATATATGGCCACAACCAGTGCAATCTGGTTTATGACCAAATTATTCATTTAAACTGATTTTTCCTAGTGAACCAACAACATACAGCATAACCAGTTCAGAATGAGTTACGAACAAACAGATTATTTTAAATAGCCTCTTTTAGGTCAGCAAAACCATCACAACTTGACCAGTGCAGTCAGATTCACCAACAATTTTAAATGATTCTTTTAAATGATTCTTTTTAGTGAATCAAAAACATACATGACCAGTGCAGTCCGATTCACAAACAAATGATTCTTTCAAACCGATTCTTGTTAGTGAGTCAACAACATACAGTACGTCAGTGCAGTAAGACTATCAAAGAAACAATTATTTTAAATGATACTCTTTATTAAATGAAAAACAGGCAGAGAGACCAGTGCAGTCCAATTCACAAAACAATTACTTAATTATTATGAATTGTATTGAGTCTTTCAAAATGACTCAGACTTTCTGTATTTTTTCCACAGGTGTTTTTTAACTGATACTTTCATGAGTTTATATTTTATAAATGTTATAATTATGTTATATATTAAACGATATAAATCTATTTAATTATAAAACAATATAATATAATTATATAATGTTTTTACATGTTGTTGTATAAACTGCAGCTTATATGTTCAACTTAAAGTTTACTTAATTTAATATCCAGATTTGGTTGTGTTTATTATATTTGTCTAACTGCATAGTTTAGGCACTGTTTTCAGAATGAATATTTTCATAATGCCCCATGTATAATTTAGAGCATTAGCTGAGAAGGTTTCTTTCATATGAGAGCAAAATGAACATTATAAGAATGCTCAAATGAATCAACTGAATGCTCAAATGAATCAGAATCTAATCAAACTGAATCAAGAGATTTTCAATCGGAACCGTACCATAAAACCATACCCATGCCTACAACTTAAATTGCAATTAAAAAGACAAAATGTATCCAAGAAGACTGCTGGGTTAAAAGAAGAAGAAGAAAAAAACAGGCATGTAACACTGCTCATACCATACAGTTCAGCTGCAAGCTTTTACCAAGTGTAAATGAGTCCCTAGAGTGTAAATATCTCAGCTCTGCTTCCATTACTGCTATTATATGAGTACTTTTTAGCAATACAGAGAAAGGACCGTGAGGATCAAGTAATGCCTTGTTAACAATGAAATTTAGGACTTGAGAACTTCTCAAAGAGACTTGCAATTATATGGTGCATGCCAGCGAATTTAATTAACAAGACTAGAAACATTTTACTGCCAAAACTACAGACCTGACAGGCAGATTCCTTTTTGTTTTTGGAACGTGTCTTTAGTAAAGGGTACTTGGGCTGATTTGGTAAATGCAAATATGCTGGTTAATTGAGGACAGTGGATCTGGCCTCTACGTATGGATTCTTCCCTGGATGCCTCCAAGGAATAATGCATTCCGGTGATAACAAGAGAAGGTTAACGATTAAAGTGTGGTCAATTGTGCAGTCACCATCTGTGTCTAACTAGGCATGCAATCTCTGTTATCATTGTGAAAGATCAGTGTGTGTGTGTGTGTGTGTGTGTGTGTTTAGACACGCAAGGTAACAGGAGATTACTGAAGGTAGGGGGCAGCAATGCTTCAGTAGATGCAAATAATCCAAATGTGAGCAAGACACCTGCTTTGTTTTTATACTCACCACTACACACGCACACACAGATGCCCACACACATGCTGCCAAGAGAGCTGTGCTGACACCGTAAAGCCTGAGAAAAGGTTTAAACAACCACCAGTGATGCTGTTAATCACAGTCAATCTCCTGTGCACCATGCTTCACAAAGCCTGAAGAACATCCAGCGTCCTCAGTCCCTCGGCACTCGTAACATCTGCCTACACCCCTCTATATAGCACTCATGAGATGAACACAGTACATACCCCTCACCTTACTCTATAATAGCAACCTTTGTTCATTCTTCCTTAAAATGTAGAATTACTAAACAATTTGTGGAAACATCCTTTCAGCCGAGATTGAGTCATCCTGACAGTGTGCTCTGGAGAAATCTCTTATTTCCATCATGTAGGTGCAGTCATACCCAGTATTTGCATAAATAAAGAGCCCCGAAGTGTGAAACCACATTGAATATATATATATATATATATATATATATATATATGTATGTATGTCCATATATGAATATCTGATGCAAAATCCCCTAAGTAAAAGAGAGATGCAAAAGCCTCTAAGTGCTGTTTGAAATTTCCTTCTAAAATGATCATTTTTCTTAGGCTCCTATATTTATGTCCAGTCATTTGACTGTAATGGCGATGAAAAGAACTTATTCATTGCTATTAATTGACTATTTCAGTTTTTCTACTTCAAAATTTCACATCTAATTCAGTGTGTTAATGCCTTTTTTAAATTGTTTGTTAAATTTACTCACAATTTCTGAATGAAAATTGTTTCTACACAATATTTCTCAGTCTAGGTAAGTTTTAGGATTGAAATAAAATAAAGAATTATTTTGTGCACTATTTCTAGGTCAGTGGTCAAAATATGTGTTAGGTCTTTTTTAACTCGAAATATGAAATACAAATTCAAATTACTGTATAATATAAACACCTAAATAAACAAATATTTAGTTTGTATTTGTAAGCAAAATAAGAAAATACCAAATACAAATATACATATGTAAATCCATGTTTTTCACCAAATTCTAATGCTGGAAATCTACAGCAACACAGCAAAAGTTATATTTTAACATGTTTGCATTATGAATGTGACAAGAAAAAATTATTGGCTGGGAAGCACAAATTTTTTAAACTCTCCTCAAAAGCTGCACACAAAAACATACAGAACAACCTGCAAAATCAGACTGATGAACAGATGACTTTTAAACAATTGTTTTTAGTGAATCAATACCATACAGCATTAACAGTGTAGTCTTATTCACAAATAAATGATTCTTTTAAAATTCTTTTTAGTGAACCAGAAACTTACGGCACGATCAATGTAGTCCGATTCACAAACAAATCAGTCAAATGACTCATTTAAAATAACACTTTTTGAGCAAATTGGATGGATTACACTTTACAGTTGCATTTGAGAAATACAGTTGCAGTTAAATACAAATTTGTAATTAATTAAAACAAAACAAAACAAAACAAACAAACAAGGAAAAAGTAGGATTTTACGCCTTACGCACTTACATTTTGTCCATCTGTAGATAATATATAAAGTAAGAAATATTTCAGTATGGAAATGAGGTGACCTAAAGGATGGTGAGAAAATTCTTGGAGACTGTTTGGTTATTATTCAGTCAGGATATATATGCAGAGGCTCATACAGTATAAATGGTTGAAGTCTTGAGGGAATATGCATGAACATTATGAAATTAATGAGCAGAAGGTGATCTGTTCCTGTAACAATAAGAGGAAGCCCAGCGGCCTTCAGCGAGAACTGAGCCAATGGGGATCAAGCAGCGAAAATGGCTCTTAGCAGTGGCACAAGAAGAAAACAGGAGGATGTGCTCACAGCCTCAAGATGGGGCGCGCAGAGAGAGGATTTTCTCCTTTCACTCCTCTGATTAGCCTTGCTCAGTAATATAGGCTAGAGCTCAGTGGTGCATCTCAGCAAACATCTCAGCTGTCTCTCTCACTGTTTCTTTCCTTCATATCCAGACTCATACCTCAGGGCATGTTCAGATCAGCGTTAAAACAACCAGAAGAGAAAATGATTTCCTTCTGTTGTTCTATTGCCAGTTGTTGACACCTTTGAATTTGATTTTGGCTTCTTTGCAGAGAAAAATCACTCTTGACAGACAAATTGAACAATAATATATCTGGCTCATAGCACTATGAAAAAGGCCTCGCCGGGGGGAGGGAGGGGGTGTGTGTCCCGTACGCCAGGGGGCCGACTCTGATTTCATTGTCACTTTAAAAGAGCTGAAATGTAGCTCTCTGTGCTGGCGGCACCGAAAGACAATTTGAATTGCACGAGACAAACCTCAACAGAGCGTCTTGAAAAGGGCAGAAATTCCATTTAAAAGATTTGACCTCACTGAAAGTCACTGTATAATTTGCACATATTACCACTCAGGGCATTCTGGGAAATGTCAGCTCAACATACTTCCCATTCTGAACATCTTGTGAATGGAGCCTCCCTGAAAGTATGTTTTACAAATCTTTTTTTGTGTGTCTTCAAACTGTTTAAGCTGTGCTAGCAGATGGAGTCTGTATTCCTGCTGAATTATGAAGATTTTTCTCCTTCAGTAATTGGTGGAGGGAAGAGTTTGATTTCACTTTCTGCTTAATGACAGCCGATGGCCTGAGGCACAGGGGAAAGAAGTTCCATTTCACAGACACCTGCAGAGACTAACATTTTGTGGCTAAGAGAGACACTGTGTGTGAACTCCCCACTCACCCCCTAATAAGAACAGCTTTTTTGCTTTTTTAATTGCAGAATATGCATGCAGAATATTTTTTCTGAAGTTCATGAATATGATATGAGCACATTTACTGATGTAGGAACACTTCTAGCTGCTGTGACGTAAGCTGAATTTGTAAAGCAATCAAGAATTTTTTTTGGAGAAAAATCTGAACAGGTTGTACAAAGACTACTGGTGCAAATGAAATGCCAAATGGTCTGGCATGTACATCAGATTATTAGTTAGATGCCAATTTAAATAATATTAAAAATTAATTGCACCAAAACAAGATGTTCACAAACTTATATAATTCTGTTCTACTTGTTACTATAATACTGTTCAAAGTTTTGGGTCAATAAGATTTTTAGTGTTTTTAAAAGAAGTCTCTTATGCTCAGGAAGACTGCATTTATTTGCTCAAAAATACAATAAATGCAGTAATTATAGCAGTCATTACACCAGTCTTCAGTGTCACATGATTCTTCAGAAATCATTCTTAAATGCTGATTTGGTGCTCAAGAAACTTTTCTTATTATTATCAATGTTGAAAACAATTGTTCTGCTTTTTGTGGAAACCTTGATATATTTTTTTCTTTTCTACTTGAAAATACATCATATTGTGGAATTAAAACAGGTTTCAATCAGCAGTTCATACTGATTTTGAGAATACTGACCATCAAGGTCACATCCCTGACCGTGAGTTAATTTATTATGATCATCATCAGCAGTTAAAGTGGCTGTGCTGTATTCCAATGCAGGTACAGTAAAATGGTTCTGACACTCAGTTAATGCACCAAGGAATTGTTCTGAAGCAGGTTTATGACGTGTTATACTTCTATAGCTTGTATTTCATGTGCATCTCAGTGGCAGTGAGTGAAGAATGAAGATTCAGTTTCAGGATGGGAACGTACAGGTATTCATTTAGGTGAGGGAATTAACTAAATTCATGGGATGAAAAATGAAGTCTACCATTTTTATGGCCTTTTTTTTTAAAGTAAATGTCTTAACTGAACTTAAAATTCCTTAACTTACATAGTTTTAAATTGAATTGAATATTTGGTCCATGACATGAAAAATGTATACAATAGAAAGCCAAGTGCTTGTTTTCCTAAACTACTGACAACATCACATGAACATATGTTGAACACTAATGACAAAAAACACTCATGAAATAATCAACAAACTGATCATTTTAAATAGAAGAACAAACACATGCTGACATCACAGTTTAAGAATCATGACAACAAAAACAGCACTGTAAGCCCTTGGTCAAACAATACAACCATAATAATTATTCATGCCCCTGTGCATGCTGGGAACAGTGCATTGGGACTAAACCACAAATCATTCCTTCAGTGTACTGAACTAAAAAAAATGCATTCATCCAAATCATATGCCATGCTTTTTGGTTTGACTTATCCTAATGTCAAAGCAATATGCATTTATTGTGTTCCTGAAAGCTGTAAGCCTACATTGTTAGAGCTTCAGAATATCAAGTAAACAAAACACTAAATCAACCAAATAAGCGTTTGCTGTTCTTTCAACATGACTTGCGTGATCTAAGATTCATAGTTGACAGCGTAGCTTTATTAGTGAGCATGGATGATCGGGACAGTCGTGTGTGTGTCTGAAGCAGCAGCAGCAATAACAAGGTTGATTTATCCCCAGAGGAATTCTGGTAATTATAAAACACAGAGATGACTCGCGTTAATTAACAATCCAA
>JAUZSZ010000125.1:19166389-19182002 GCA_034780575.1 Labeobarbus marequensis
TCAATTAACTTAATTAGTTGCTAGATGTTCTCCCAGCTGAATATTTTCAAAATTTCTTGCTTTTTCAGCCCTTTGTTGCCCCCATGCCAACTTTTTTGAGACCCGTAGCAGGCATCAAATTTGAAATGAGCTCATTTAGTGGATGAAAGTGTAATTCTCCGTTTAGACATTTGTTATGTTCTCTATGTTCTGTTGTGAATAAAATATTGGCTCATGTGATTTGAAAGTCTTTTAGTTTAGTTTAGTCAAATTTAAAAAAACATCCCAACATTTCCAGAATTCGGGTTGTATTACTCCAGTTTAAAATAACTGTTTTCTGTTTTAATATAGTCCAGTCTTCAGTGTCACATGATCCTTCAGAAATCATTCTAATATGGTGCTTAAGAAGCATTTCTTTGATCAATAATCTTTGATCAATATAAAGTTCAAATAACAGCATTAGCATAGTCTTTACTGTCAATTAATTTAACCCATGTTGTTCCAAACCTGTCTAATTTACTGTCTTCTGTAAAACACAATAGAAGATATTTTGAAAAATATTGTTTTGTCCGTACAGTAAAAGTCGGTTGGGTCCAGTGTTGTTTAAACCTCAATATTCTTCAAAATACCTTTTTTTTTTTTTTGCACACTCATACAGGTTTGGAATTAGTGTGAGTAAACAATGATAGAATTTTTACTTTTGTTTGAAATACCTTTAAGTTATGAATTCAGTTGTTTCCAGATGCTATATTTATCACACACTGTTTTTCCACAGACTGTCTTATCGAACTGGGCAGGATACAGCCAACTGTGACACATGTCGTAACAGTGCCTGCATCATATACAGGTGAGTCTGATACTATTTGAATTTTTCAGCTTGGCCAACATTTTTATACTTGTTGAATTATTATTTTTTTCATTGAAGTTTCATCTGAATCCTTGATTCAGAGATTCTTTGCGTGCGAAGGCACACATTTGTACAAGTGCAGCTGCAGTGTCCAAACATATTTTCAAATTGGTCTCTGTTGCAGTAAAGCTTTGAAGAACTATAGAGTATAAAATCGTGCTTTCAGCCTGAGCTCTTCTACCAATAAGAATTTTCAAGAGTAAAATTAAAAATATCATGACTGAGTTCCTTTGATGCATCCCGCATATGGACTTCATACATTTTTACCAGACCAACTGAAAAATCCACTCAGAAACTGTAAAACTAGATTTTTTTTCTTCAGTGCAAGTTAAGTAGCTAATGTAATTGTATGATTCTCAGAAACATAACCATTCCTTTTAAATAAATGGGTTTGCTGTTAATTTTGTTATAAAAGCAATAATTACCCCCATGTCATTTCAAGCCCATATGGCTTTGAAACCCAGAACGCGGCAGACCTATATTACACACACACTCATGGCTATGTTTTCATTAATGTTTGTTTTGCCGCAATATGCTTGCACGTGGGAGCAAAACACAAACATTTTGCCTCTCAAGCATTTTTGTATTAATTCATTTACACATTGAAATCAAATGCAGTGACATGTACATAAAGGCATGCCATCTATCATCAGACAAATTTAGCATTTCACCGCCTACCAGACAACCGTGGAATACATTAGGCTACTTGGGTCAGAAAAGAAATAAAAAAATATGCAATTCAGTTTACACAGTGAGGGAAGTCAAATACACACAGATATGCATACTGTATCAGCATGTCAGCACTCTTTGAACCAGACGACTGGAGTCACATTACTATAGAGAAGAGCTAAAACACATTCACAAAACTACAGTACCCTCTAATGCAAACATAGTAATTGGTAATGTTGATTATTTTGGTGTAATTAGTAAATTAAAGGAATTTTAAATCAACAATGAAATCTGTAAATGTTATTTTTAAATAAATATTATTACTGTATGCAATTATATTATGTGATATTATATTTTATTATTACTGTATATCTTTCTATTTAAATCATACAGATTTGGAACAACAAAAGTAAACAACACGAGTAAATATTGCCAGAATTTTTATTTGTGGTTAAACTATCCCTTAAAGAGACTTTATGAAAAGTACAAATAAAAAGTCAGTTGAAATCTGAGATTTTGCCCTAGTGATATATGATATTATTGCTTACATCTGTATTAAAGGACTGTTTATTTGATTGTTAGTATGTTTATCGTGAATATTCATCCGTTCTGCTCAGGGGTGCTTCCGTTTGTTAAGTAAACCATGAAATTGAAGGATCTGATTTGTAAAAGCTGTAACTGGTTTTGATTCTCAGGAATAGTTCACTGTGGAAAGACACTGGGTTTGGGTGAGCAATACAGTGGTGTTAAATTGCAGTTCAATGCCTTTTCCAGAGATCCCCTGTAACCTACTACTGGAAGGTTCTTACAGAAGAGGACACACTGTGACATTAGTATGAGAAGAATACTGAGCAGAAACAGAGAGAGAGACATGTATTGGTGAGGATGAGGTGGTTGTCATAGTTACCAAAGTGATGAGGTGGTGAAGAGGAGAAAGGTGCTCCTAGCTTTGGTTGGGGTTAGTCAATCAGAGCAGTCTGTCTATGAATCTATGTGTGTGCATGTGTGGTCAGACAAAACACTTCATTCTACACTATAGGGTTATCATGAACCACTTTCAGTAACTGATACCAATACCAGTGAAATTTCACCAGTTCCTGTACCAGTTGTGAATTCATAGTAAAAAAATATTTATTTATTGCTTTTTAATATTGCATTTCATTTGGTCTTTTTGCTTATTCGGCCTAACACCGAAAGATAATTTTTTTCTATATTTGGCAGAAAAATTTCAGTTGCCGAACATTCGGTGCATCCCTACTGCTCATTACATTTTCTAATTTTAGTTTCGACTTAGTATTTTGACATTCCAGAAAACTATCCAACTGCTCACAAATCCCAATGGACAAGAGAAGGCGGCCTACAAGGTCAAAGTTCATTGTTTATTCAGTGTACTCCGCATGTCCCATAGAGGGTTTAAAATGGATGCCAGCATGGTGTAAGATACCTCTTGCTGTTCCTCCACCACAACTTTCTCAGAGGAACACAGAAGGCGCTGTAAGAGAGCAGCATGCTCCCAGCAAACAACCAACTAGCTGGCTGCAGCATACTGTGCCACATTGTTGTTATAAACAATGGCACATCCTTCTTTCAACCCAAATTATTTAATGTGTATTTCTCTTCCAAACATTGGCAACGGTGAAATCTTTGAGTGAGCTTTTGACACTGAGTACACTGAGTACTTTGAATACTACATTGGAACTGTTTTTTTTGTGTGTGTGTGTGAAATGCTATATTACAGTATATGATATTATATAATATTATATTATTATACTGCTCTGGGTGTGTGTTCACGTTGTGTGTGTGCGTGTCACTACTTACTGCTGTGTGTGCACTTGGATGGAATTTGTGCTCTGCATTTAACCCAAGTATGGGTCACCATACTTGGCCACACGTCACATCCTTTCCTTTAATATTAGGGAAGGGAAGGAAAGGGAAGTGGTGTGTGGCCAAGTGAACCCACACCCGGAGCAGTGGGCAGCCATGTTGCGGCACCCGAGGAGCAGTTGGGGGATTGGTGCCTTACTCAAGGGTCTCACCTCAGTCGTGGTATTGAAGGTGGAGAGAGCGCTGGTTATTCACTCCCCCACCGACAATTCCTGCCGGACCTGGGACTCGAACCTGCAACTCTCTAACCATTAGGCCATGGCTGCCCCCAATTAATATTATATGTTGTATTATATATATATTTTACTTTATTCACCCAATTTTAATTACATAAATTTTCTATGTGCTAGACAACCGGCCTTAATCTGTGAATTTATACACTGTTAAATGTATTGAAAATGGCATTAGAAATATTCATGAACAGTTAAGCACCTTCCTGCTAATACAGACTTACGGAGAGTCCAACCATGCAACCTTGTTAAGAAAATTAAAAATAATGATTCCGATAGCAGATTAAAAAGGTATTCTAGGAAAAAAGGTCAGCACTGACGTTTGCAGTTTAGCGTAAAATACAAAAAAGGGCCAATTAAAAAAATGACCCTGGTTTTCTTTAGCTGTGTATAGTGAGTATAATAAGCAACTTCCAAACTATATACTGTGGGTATTTCTTTTTTCTTTAGTGCGCTTTCGTGGAGTCTTGATGCTTGATTCTCATTTCACATGTGCATCAGTTCAACTAAGCTCAAATTCTTTGTGCTCTTGTTTGGCATACGTATCTAAGAGAACATGGCTACAGAGATACTTATCAAATGCCCAGTGCACCAGAACATATGGCAAAAACAGCATCGGCTTTATAATCATAGGACTTAATTCCTCACTGTACCATAAGACTTGCTGAATATGTTCTCAAAGCTGAGCATGTGCACAAAATGGTTAAAAAATAAGCCTGGTTTGCAGGATGAGGCCTTGCGCTGACAGTTAATGGTGTCACAAATATTCTGTCATTATTTACTCACCCTCATGTTATTCCAAACCTGATTGAAAGCTTTCTCTTTTCTGCGGAAGACAAATAAATAACCCAGTTGTGTGAAGATACAAGAAAAATGTAAAATAAAATAAATAGGTCAGAGGCATAATATATGGCGATACAAACAGCAAAACTTCTGTGCACATAAAGACAAAATAGTCTCAGCATGCCCAAGTGCTTCAAAGCATTTGCACCTGTGCATACATCATTGTACATACACTTCTGTATATTTTTACATTCTCATATGTCAAAATATTGAAGCCAGCATGGTGTGATTTTGCTGTGATGTCTCTGTAGTTGGACACATACTGGGAGACAGATAGCGACAGAACGAACAGCCCGACCTGTGGCCGTCCTGCCACAGCCTCTGTCCTCGGGGTGCGCTGACGGGAGACAGGCATGACTCATTCATCAGAAGTAGGAAAAAAAATAACCATTAGAGTTTTGAAATAGTGGCAACCATCAGTTTTTCTTGCACGGTGTCCAAGATAACTCCTGTGGTATTCCTACAGTTCGCATTTAGCACCTTTTTTCCTTCCAACTTCATTTATTTTGTGTCACGTCTCACGGCGGCCCAGTGGGTATCTACAGACACTTGGCAATATCCTTCCTGCTAGGAGCTTATGAAAAAGGCCCATTAATGGTGCCAAATACAGTTGTGGTTTGTTCCATTTGGATCTGTATATGGTATTTTAAAGGTCTTTGTTTTTTTTTTCCAAGTGGATTACTGTAAGTGTCTTGCGTGCTTCAATTATTGAGATGGTATGATGCAGATATCCTTCTCTCACTTTCAAAGGCTGCAATGTTTCTCATTATAAGCAGCAAGTCAGTTTCCATTAAGTATTTATGAACCAGGAATAAACTGGGTAAATCGTGTGCTTTGTGCAGGCTCCAGATGATTTCTCAAAATGTAGGAAAGTGTCCCTGTTCTCTCTCTGTTTTTCTCAGCCTAACACCCTTGCAGCTCAGAGAAATGCAGCTTAATCACAATGGCTGTGCTTGCGCAGATGCAGAATACAATCGTCAGTCTTGTTGTAGAGAAATATGGCTGATTTCACACACAGTTTGGTTATTAGCGAAAGCGACAATTGCGTTTTATATTCAAACTAACTTCAGTTTTTAGGGCTCACAAATGCATTTTATGTAAACCCACATTAATAAGTTCATTTTTATATTTTTATAAAATCATACTAATTTATGTATTTTAATCAAACATGATGGAATTTTAAAAAATGAGATAAATCAACTGATCACAGAAAACATTACAGAATTTATACTAATACTAAATTAATGTTAGTGCTGTTGTTTTCTCAACATGATTATGTTACTTCCTTGAGCATTATTTTTTGTGGTTAAAAATGAATGGAAACTGATAGTAGTTCACAACCATGGGACCGGGGTCCACTAGGGGGCCTCAGCAAACTTCCAAACGGAGATTTATTATATCATAATTAATAATTTATTATTATTAATATAATCTAAAATTAGTTCAGTGCTTGAAACGTCAAGAATCACAACATGAATGACTTTGTTACCAATATTTCTAGCTTCTGTAAAAAAAAAAAAAAAAGTTGAAAAACAGGTTGAAAACAAGCAGCTTTGTCATAATTACAGCAGAAATACTGGATATATCATATCTTATATGGGAGAGGGCATTCAAATATTTTGCTGGACATTGGAGGTCAAAACACTAAGAATTAAATTGTAAGTTTTTACAATTTAAAGAAAAAGTTATAATTTAATTGCTAATTAAAACAATATTCATAAGAAAACATTTTGTGTTTGATCTATTAATCAGAGAGAGGGGAAAAAGGAAAAACAATTTGAATATTTCATAAAGAATTTCCGTTTTTTGGGAGATATCTTTATGTTCACATTGTTGTGATACTGTAGTTAAATCTTAATTCATCTGTAATCAAATAATTCCAAAATATTAAATATATTAACTATACACAACTAAAATATGAATTTATACAGTGGGTTCCAAAAGTTTGGGACCACTAGTGATTGATTGATTGATTGATTGATTGATTTAACAATAATAATAAAAAAATACTTTTAAAGCAAATAGTTTGGAAAATGTACAAAAATGTCAGAATTTTACATGCACTTTTAATTATTATTTCTTTTTTACGTTTAAAGAACATTTGGACCCCTCAATATAAAAATAAACATACTGCATAGGACTGACCGAGAGAGTGAACATTCATGAGTTTGGATGGCGGCGCTCACAAGTGCTGAACACTGTGCTGCACTCAGCACAAATAAGCAGACCAGTTCTTCACTACCAAACAGAGGAGAGGAAACAGAAGACAAGAGGAGGTCTGATTGTCTGATTACCAAAAATCTAATTTCCTGCCCTGAGCTGGCAGAGCAGCCAGTGTGGAAGTGCTGATTGTGATGCCTGTTGTTGGCATATAGTGGACTGGACAAGTTCACTCTGTGGCTGCCTTCTCAAGGCAAGCACAATGTGGCCATTCGTCACCTGACGGGCCCCGTCCTTCAGCATCACCTCAGCCTGTCCCGTCCACACGGCACCTCAGACAAATGGACACAAGCGGGTCACGTGTCAGGTTGGTGGAGGACGAGTGGTTAGTTTGAATGAGAGGTGGCAGAGATACCCAGTAAAGTGCACAGCAGGGATGGACAGCGGTGCCGCTCAAGCAGAAATTACAGACGGAGCTTGATAATAATCCACTCACTTCAGTAAAACCCTCAGAAATGATCCAGCTGATCTCTCGCACCAGCCTCCGCTCACTCGGATAAAAACCTTTAGGCCTGCTTCTAAAATCAATTGCTATCTTGACTCGTACTGGAACATAATATTTGACATTGTTGTGTCCAAGATTGAGCTTTTCTGTTAATACAGTCTCTCATTGACTGAACCTATTACAGTTTGTCCCTGCGGTAAAGTGCTTGAAAATAATATCTGTGGCATCTGACAGGCCGGGTTTGTACCCTGTCACTGACCGAAGCTCACGGCTGAATGTTTGTATACCTGAATAAAGGATGACATTCAGTGTTACTGTGATTAAATTTTTAGCTCCATGTCTACAACCCCCCTGAGTTTGACCGTATGTATTTTCGTGTGTGTATGTTTCTGCATTACAGCAAAGCAGTCAAGCAAATAATTGAGCAAGAACCTGGGTGACTTATATTTGATGTTAACAACAGCGAGTTATTTCAACAATCACCTATTTATACCCGCAGTGCTTTATTAAAAATCAATTTCAAATTAAATTCCTGTGAATCTACTGGAAGCTAAATGTATAGTTCACACAAAATATGAAAATTCATTTACTCACCCTCATGCCATTTCAAACTGTATGGAACATGGAACATAAGGAGATGTTTTGCACAATGTCCAAAATGCTCATTTCCAAAAAATTTTTGGGTGAGAAATATTTAAGAGGAATATTTACATATTTCATGTTTTAAAATTATGTTTTGTTAAAGTGTCTATTAAAATGTGTACTTTGCCCTTATTTTTTTTATAAAATTATATGCATTTGGAACACTTACATACAGTACACACTAATTTCAAAGTTTAGGGTACGATTTGTTTGAAAGTTTGAAAGTCTCAGATGCTCACCACTGTTTCAAAAAATAAAAAATACAATAAAAACAGTAAAATTGGTAAATATGAATACAATTCAAAATAACTTTTTGAAATATAAGTATAATGTATAATAAATGTATGAGGGCAAAGCTGAATTTTCAGTAGCCATTAATCCAGTCTTCAGTGTCACATGATACTTCAGAAATCAATCTGATATGCTGATTTGGAGCTCAAAGACATTACTCATTATTAATGTTGAAAACAATAGTACTAGTAATTAATTTTGTGGAAGCCATGATTAATTTTTTTCAGGATTCTTTGATGAATAAAAAGTTCAAATTCAAACAGCATTTGTTGGTAACACTTTAGAATAGAGAACACTTATTTGCTATTAACTACGACTTTTCCCACAATAAATTCCTAATTTGCTGATTATTAATTGTTAGGTAGTTGTTAAGTTTAGGTATCGGGTAGGATTAGGGATGTAGAATAAGGTCATGTAGAATAAGTCATTAATGTGTGCTTAATTAGTACTAATAAATGGCTAATATTCTAGTAATATGCATGCTAATAAGCAACTAGTTAAGAGGCCCTAAAATAAAGTGTTACCTTATTTTTTTTTACATTAGTTTTGTAAAATATATTTAAAACTCATTTCTTGAGGTGGAATTTGAAATATTGATTATTAGTTTCATGTGATTTTTTTTTTCCTGATATATAGGTAATTAAATAAGATACTGAAGATTAAATGTATGAGCAGATATGTATACGTATCCATATATACATATTATGGTGCTCATGCAATCAGTCTGAGTTTGATTCTAGTTTGTAACAATTTACAAAGTTTGTTTGTTTTTTTTTGTTGTTTTTTTGTTCTCCTCTCCCATCATATCCTGTCCTTTCTTCAATATATTATCAATGGAAGTGGCAAAAAGGTAAAATAAATCAATTAAAAAAAACTACTACAATGTGTCATTTAGTAAAACATCGCTCAAGAAAGGGAAATTAGTGTATATATATGTGGCTGTGTTCCAATTCACAGCATCTCTATGCAGAGTTCACTAGGATATCTCTCTTAACTTGACAAAATTTGTTCTTTTGGAATGCAATCTGGCAATTGGAACGTAGCCTTATTGTGTCAGAAATCTTGGCTTGTTTGACTGCAGAGAGGGAGAGACTCAAGAGCATAAAGGGACAATAGCAGCTGCCACTGAAGCCTGCAGCACGACGAGCTGCCTGTTGTGGTGTTGAGGATGATGCTGTGGCGGTTGCCAGGCATGTTGACAGGGCATGAAGAATCTCTCCGCCACATCATCATGACTGGGTGAAAGTGATAGCTCAGACAGGTGTGTGTGTGTGTGTGTCAGAGATACACAATAACATCAAGCAAAACATCTCAGCCTTAGAAATACCTTGCATGCACCCACAGGTGAGGTTACATCATTTTTCTCTCTCTCACACACACTTGATGCGAACAAGCTGTATCGATCATTCTAAAGAGGATTTTGTTCAGTTAATCAAGCCAGAGACCTGTGTCTCTATTGAGTCTCTGTCTGACAATCATGAAAGAGACATTTTGAGCCACCACAGCAGATCGCGAATGACCCAGAAAAGTTTCTTAATTCAGTAAATGTGTGGAAAAATGATTCCACCTCAGCCAGACAGAGCCTGAAAACTCAACATCTCCGTCATAGAGGCAAACCATCAGTACAGCAGTGTTAACTTAATACAGATAAGGAAATGTTTTTAGCAGCTGGTAAAATACAGTCATATGCGGAGCACTGACAGGCAGAATTTACGTCTTCAGCATGCTGGAAACATTAACTTGAAATTGGAGGTTTCATGATTGTGGTGGATGCAGATGTCGTACTTCGCAATTGCAATTGGCTAGACTAATAGCACCGGGTCGCTTTCTGAATTTATAACGCATGCTGGAAATGTCGAATATTTTTTAATGATTTCATTTGAGAGTTCTCGCCATTCAGCCCTAAATTGAGGCTATCAATTTACCAGCAAACCTCATGTTACAGTAGAGCCCCCATCAGCCACATCTGTGGTATAGCAATGCAGTACACACTTCCGTACTTGTTTGATAAATTTAACACAACTGAACCGACTCTCATCTGCATCCTCATTAGTGTTTGTCGGCAACGGTTGCTGTGAATGAGGAAAGCTATGTTGAAAAACTATGCGCTAATTGTCTACAATTAATTGCGGCTGATTAGGCAGCGTATGCAGAATGTGGAAAAGGTGAGCAAGCGACAGTAGGCAACAGTGTTTTAGCAGCGGACCGTTTCTCTTAACATCGGGATCCGGTGGGGCGGCTCATATCCTGAGCTTGCCCCCAGCTCGACACCCCTCGTTATTTCGCACAGTCCTTTCTATTTAGTCTCATGTTAATCATCGTCAGACATTGTGGACTGTAGCGTGCACAATTATGTTGGAATTAGAAACTCTGAACCGGTGCCAGGAAGCCTTTCACCTTATTGCTGTGCTATAGGCCATGAGCAGCTCTCTCTTATTGAAAATTATAGAAGAGTTAATTGAGAACATGTGCAGACATACGGAAAACTGCTGGCTGTATATTGATCTGAGAGTTTGGCTTTTAAAGTGTAAGCTAAGAAGCCTTAAATGTCTTCACTACTATCTTTCTGTAAACACTGCTGGGAGCCAGACGTGTTTAAAAAGTTTGCAAATTTTGTTGGGGAAGCTTTTATGCATGGCTTCCTTGCTGACAAGACCAGATTAGCTAGTTTAATGTCGTTTAGGTCTGATTTCACTATACTTTCTCATGAAGCTCAGGGTTGGCCAAGGTTAGTTGCATTATTTACTCAACCGAATGTTGTTCCAAACTTTTCTTCTGTGGAACACAAAAGAAGATCTTTTGAAAAATGTCTTTGTGTTTTGTTTCCATATAATGAATGTCTATGTGGACTACTGTTGTTTTGGACACCATGGATTTTCATTGAAAGTATCATCTTTTGTGTTCTGCAGAAGAAGAAAAAAAGTCATGTTTGAAACAACATGAGAAAAAGATCTATGCCTTCAAGGTAATAGTTCAGCCACAAATGAAACATCTATCACGTTGTTTTAAACCTTTATCACTTCTTTCTTCTATAGAGCAAAAAATATGAATTTTAGGTTGCAATTTTATCCCATAGATTGGAAGTGAATGAGGACTAGTGTTTCAAAAAGCTCCTAAATGATAAAAAAGCATCCTAAAATAGTTTATTTTATTATTTTGCTATTCTTCATGTCTTTTAAAGTCAGCTTTGTGTGAGAAAGAGACAAAAATTTAAGTTATTACTGACTTAAAATGGGATTTAATGAAAGATTTATGACTTAATTATTCTTTTAAATCAGGCCTTTTTAAATTAAATGATCCATTTCACATGAATTGGACTGATTCGATTCTCAAGTTCAACTTGGTTAAATGCTCACTGAAAAATAATTTAAATATCAGTGTTTTTCCCAATAGGAACACCACCATACCAGCATCTAAAACTCAACATATGCTGATGACCAGAAATGCTGGTCTTTTCAACATGGTTAACACAAAGCAATGGCAACAGTGAGGCTTGAATACAGCAAAAGATGGCTGACATGTCGAGAACCAGAAAGGATTGGCAGACAGAGAATAGCCTGCAGTGTTTCTGCAGAGAAGGGAAAGTGTGTGTGTGTGTGTATAAGGGAGATACAGAGCAAGAGTGAAGTCAAGAGAATACAAGACAGAAGATAGAAAGAGAAAAGATAATGAGTAAAGTCAGTGAACCATAAGCCACTGCTACACACAAACACACAAATGCACACACTCGCATGTAAGGCCTCGTGCTAACATGAAACACTACGCAAGCTCACACACACAGCAGCATCTAACATAGTGCAGAAACTACTGCATGAATAAGTGTTTGTTGCATAAGCACAGCTGATAAGAGCCTGTTTTCAACACACTAAACTGTTTCACCTCTCGCTTGAAGGTCAGGTAATTAATAAACCTCGGGAAGGTTGCTTATTTGCTAGAAGAAAATCCATATTCCACCTGAGGTTTTTAATGACACGATCTCAACAAGAAACCGAACCCTGCTAGCATTTCATTAGCCGCTTCTCTGCTTACAGGTTGAAAAGAGAGACCGAGAGTAATAGAGTAATACAGGGAATAAAAGAATAAGGGTACATCCCCGGAGACAGACAGCCAGCAGAAGATGAAAGGACGTGGCACAGAGAGAGAGAGAGACGAGTGGGAGAAGATGTGCACAGAGATGGAGAGCGATAAGCAACAAACATCAAACTGCTAGTGAATAGACCCAGGGAAAAAGGAGGCAAAAGCAAAGCAGTTAGTCCCTGGGCTCTGAGTCTTTTAGCACTTGGCCTATTGCCTTCCGAAAGACCAACTCTAACTAGACTGCTCCACTGCCATTGTTCCGCTGTAATTGGAGCTTCCAGCTCAAGACGTGCTCGCTGCACCTCAGCCTGACAGTCCGGCTGCCTTCCATTAAGCTTTAATAAGTGAATGGGGAAAAAGGGGGTTTCTGTCACCCCGTCGGGAATGAGGAAAAGAAAGAAACCATGCCTGGGACTATCTCGAGCTCTCTGTCCGCTCCCGTCTGTGTGTTTTGTTTCCCGTCACGACAAAGCTGAGTGACTACAAAGGCAACATCTATAATGGCCCTGATCTATTCATTGCATGTATGCACCATCTTCTTACTGTAAAAAGGGATGGACACATTGCAGACGAGAGCAGAGAAAGAATGAGAGGTGGCCCTCCAGACAGGCAGGCGTTTTAATGCGTCTCTTTCATTACGGAGAAAGGCCGGTGTTGTTTGAGTAATATCTATCTGAGGCACCATCAGGGCTGCGCCCAGGAAAAAGTGACTCACCTATATACAAAGAGCGTTTGATGTGTGTTTTAGTGCTGCTTGCAAACTAAATTGTGTTTTAGAGAGGTAGGCTCTCAGGGAGTTCTTTATGACCTCAGGTGTGCTTTCAAAAGATAAGTTTACGATAAGGTTCAATTTGATGGTTTTACTTCTTGTAATATCATTTAGGCATTAAAAGTACATATATTTTTTTGAAAATCATTCATGACTCTGAAGACTAGTTCAGGTTAAATACTAGTTAAGTTCTAACGACAATATGTATGTGTGTGTGTGTGTGTGTGTGTGCTAAATAAGGGGCCGGCTGCACAAATATTTTAGACTTGACTTACAAGTTAATCATCTAATTAGTCATTCATAATTTTTTAAAATTCAGTTTCATAAAAATGTACATTAGTCTAAACAATAAAACCGATTACTCCTTGGCTAACTGCTAATTGGTCAGACAGTCTTAACATAGAGGCTAAGTTTATGCAACTAGCCCAAGGATGTTTATTTTCACCAGTCTTAAATGACTGCCATTTGTCTCTATTGTGATACATTTGTTAAATATGTTTATTAAAAATATTTACATTAATAAATGATTTTAATATTTGGTTCATAATACCTAATGCCTTATTGTACTTTATTGTAAAGTGTTGCTGGCACATTTGAATTTCCATTCAAAAATTTTCCATTTTCCACTCTAGAGTTTGTTTGAAACGTTCACAAAGTGTATCACACAGAGAAGTGGAGTCTTCAAGCAATCAAATATCACTTCATCTTCCACCCTGTTACCTCATGCCACTAAAAGTAAACACCACAGTGCATGAACATAAACAACCTAGAAAATAGCATCATCTCGCATCCCACCCGTTTACCACATCCTTTCAGGACCCTGGTTCCTGATATGATGGGGCCCTCGTGAATGCCAAGTGGGTTGTGACAGCATAAACAAGTCACTGTTTTAGTCAGTGGTTCGTGAAGTGAACCGCCCCATGCCAATGATGTTTATTCAACTTCTTACAGCAAAGCAGCCACACGCCGCCAGCAGCAGCCAGAATGTTAATCATAAAGATGACGAAAACAAAAACCAATAGTTTACCACACTTTAAACAGCAGTTAGCATGCTGGGAAAAGATACACACACCTGGTATCTGTCTGCGATAGAATAAATACAATGCCCCCACACCGCAAACAAAATAGACAGCGAGTGGTAGCAGGGCAGAGACAGAGATAAACACACGAGGTAGGGCATAGAGAGACTTGTGCAAGAGAAAGAGAGAGAAAAGGACTGAGGAAGAACCAGACACTGACTCAGCATCTACATGAATGCATTGATTGATTTGAGGTGTCGTTTCGGTAATGTGGTCTGTCCCTCCAAAATGAATACTGAGAAGTAAACATGTATATCATCAGAAAATTGATATGCACTCTGTCATAACATCTCCCAATGAAATGACCTACATTGTGCTGTACAGTTCCTTTCCCTGATGCCCAACTGCAGCTGATATATCATTTAATTCAGCAGAGTCTTCCACACAAACTCCCACATTGAGGGTGCTATTATGAGCTAATTATTGCAGGAAAAAATTTTGATTGTGCCTCCTCTCTTCTCATTTTATTTGAGTTCTTAAACAAACAGCTGTAAGTGCTAATTAAGGCTGTTTATTTTCGCCCATGTTAAATGGTTACCATTTGTCTTTATTGTGATAAATTTGCCAGTTAAATTAATTGGTTTCAAGAGCATTTCGTCTGCTATGCCATTTCATGATGTTGGTTTGTACTGTTGTGACTATAAGAACTTCCCTCCTGTTTTATTGAGTTTCCTGTAATTAATAAGATATTGCCTCAAGATTTAGATTTTTGGCTAGTTGAACAAAAACATTTCCTGAGCCTATTTTTTTTTTCAACATAACATTCTAGATAGATAGATGGATGGATAGATCAGTGAATGAATGGACAAAAGGGAAAAAATGACTTGCTGTTAATGGACAAAATTTTCCTAAATGATCCGTTGAAGCAGTATTTTTTTTATGACCACCTGTTTTGTCATTATCAATAATTCATTGGTGCTCTTCAAAGAACATAAGTCTTCTGTCATTTCAAAGTGAATGGGATCCATTGTTCTCAGCTGTCTGTACTGTGTCTTTAAAATCTCTCACACCCAGGGCACCTTTTAATCAGCAAATATGACGTAAAAGTTTCAGTATTTGTCAGAATTATTCAGTGCTAGATGTTTTTGTAAGTTGATGTTCCAAAACATGTAATTGATGATAGATGCTCTCATTCAGGAAGTTATTACAGCTGTTAAAATCAACATCCACTTTAGGTAGTAATGTGTGCAATTAGTCTGCCATTTTCCTTCACTCATTCATTCTTCGACCTCATAGAAAAATAAAATGTTTTTTTTTTACTTAAAAAAATAAACAATTCAAACTTTGTCAGTTATAAAAGTGTTCTTTATGCTCACTGTTATCCTTTTCATGTGTTTAGGTCTTCTGCAGGAGAGTTTCATCGAAGAACCAGATGGCTTGGTGTCTGTGAACTTGCTGGTGGTCTCAGCGGTTTCAGCGTTTGCCACCGGGGCGGCGTTGTCGGGTCTGATGGTGTGTTGGATAATGAGCCTCAAGCACCGCCAGCGCTCTAGAGCCAGTGGATCTAGCATGGGGAGTCGTCACAAGAGTGACAAGGAGCAGAGCATGCTGGGACACGGTCGCAGTGGTTCCGTGATC